>MU616980.1:0-23732 GCA_025201705.1 Dissophora ornata
GGAAGGAAAAAAAAAAAAAAAGAAAAGAAGGAAAAAAGGCTCAAAAAATCGAACGTACCAGAGTTGCTGGCATCCATGCCTTCCATGACGACACTGATGACAGCTCGCTTGGCAGTATCACTCATGCCACCACCAATCTTGCTGACAACACTCTCCAAGGCACTCAAGACAGTTTCCTTGACACCAGGCTCGCTCGATTTGATACCAGCGACCAACTCAGTGACCAAGGGATCCACCCTGGACTGAAGAGAGATCAAAATTGTCAACGCAGCAGCGGCGCGGACACGAACCGTCGCCGACGTAGGGTCGGTCAAGGACTTGATGAATGTTCGCTGCAACTGTGGCAAGAAGGGCTTAAGATGAGCAGGAACCTTTTGCAGAAGCAAGCTGTAAGATGAAGAAGTGGATTGATAAGCATAAATAGTTAGTATAATGGAATGAAAGTAGGAAGTCATGCAAGTAATTTCTGGGAAGACTGATTATATACCTCAGGGTGCTCAGGATAGCGCTCTTGACCTCTCCAGGATGACGATCACCGACAATACGAATCAAAGGACCTGTAATCTGTGTGACGAACGGCTTCAACGCATCTGCAGACGTGCGCTGGATCAAATCACTAATACCCAGAGCAGAAGCCTCGCGGACCGAATTCGATCCGTTCATCAGACCCTGCAGGAAGATTGGCAGCAACGGCGCAATACCCTTGGGCAAACAGAATCCAGGAAGATCCACACCAGGAGTTCCGACCGCACGGACGGAACGACGGACCGACTGCACTAATCCTTCCAAATCATCCTTGCGGACTGTACGGGTAACAGCATTAAGAGCCGCCAAGGCACTGACAACGACAGATTGAGTGCGGTCGTCAAGAAGGTTGATGAGAACGCGAATCCAGTCCGATACATAGCGAGAGATATCTTGAGTCGATTCGGCGCAGAAAGTCGCGAGGATGTTGCATCCAGACGAGCGCTTAGAAGGATCCTCGGACTTGACAAGCTCGAACAACATCATCATCAGTGTATGGGCACCATCTGAGTTGTCGATCGATTGCAAGAGTGCACAGATTGTCGTCTCGAGGGCCTCGAGGGTATCGGGGTCGGTCTCGCTGACTTGCGATTGGATCAAAGCAGCCAAGATGTTGGTCAGACGACGGTTCAAGGCCGTACCAGCAACAGAGACCAAAGAGCCCAAAGCACGAGCGTTGAAGGCAGTAATTGGCTGAGCAATCAATGTTGGGATCAACACAGGGAACACCACATTCGAACGGACGGCCATAATCTCCTTAAGACCCTCCAAGGCGTACTCAGACTTGTCGCCAGTGTGAAGGTTGGCGAGCAACGAAGGCAGGATCTCGTCAATAGCCTTAGGACCAACGCACTGGTGAAGGGTATCGAAGGCTTGAGCGGCAGCCTCACGCACATCGGGCGATTCGTCCAGAAGAGCCTTGCGGACTGCAGGGATGATCGAATCTACATAATCCGAAACATGAACCTTGCCAGCAGTGGCCATGATCTCTGAGAGACCAATACAAACACCCTGGCGGGTATCGCTCTCGGGGCTCTCGAGACCAGCCTCGAGGATGGGGATAATCTCTGAAAGAACAGCCTCTCCCAACTTGCGGACCAAATCTCCAAGGGTGCGGGCAGCAACCATACGACGATCGTACGAGGTCGAGGCCAGGTTGCGGATGATCATCGACATGATTGTTGGCAGGATCTCTCTCAATGTGCGAGGAGTGTTGGTAACCAAAGACTTCCAGACAGTGAGCGAAGCCTGGCGAACAATGGCCGAGTTGTCTGCACGAACAACGTACAAAGACGCCAGGACACGGTCTCTGCGATCGCGACCCAAAACCTCCAGGAGTTTCTTGCGGATACCGTCCGAGCGACCGAATTCCTCGGGAGCATCCTCCTCGCCCTCATCATCGACACCAGCCTGCTTGCTAGTACCAGTGATACGGAAGAGTAGGTCTCCCATGAGCTGAACAGAGGATTGACGAATACGCCAGTTGTCATCAAAGATACCACGCTCCAACTCGGGCAGGAGCAGATCCACAGCCTTGGTAGCATAGTTATTGATGATCATCTGACCGGCCTTCAAAGAGGCTTCTCTCACGTACTCGGACTCGTCTGCAAGACCCATCAGAATAGGAGGGATGATACGGCCAAGATAAGGCTGGAATCTCTGACCGAAGGTCGCAGGAAGATACACAAGCAAGGAAATGAAACCTTCGCGAATGTACGCCTTTGGTGAGTCCGTGTTAATGATGATCTCGGGCAACAGACCCTCCAGGCGCTCCAAGCCAAGACCAGCAAGGACCTCAGACAGACCCTGGGCAGCTCCCTGGCGATCGACACCAGAGGTATCGGACTTGAGGGTATCGACGAGCTCGTGGACCAGATCTGGGAAGTTGGACTCGCCAAGCTTCTCGACAAGGGTACCAAGAGCCTTGGCAGCTGTAGCACGAGCACCGGGAACGGGATCGATCAAGACCTCCTTCACGCCAGGCAAGAGGCGAGGCAAGTAGGGAATGAGGTCCTTCTGGTCCGTCAACGATGCCATGTTTCCAACAATCTGAGAAGCCTTCTTCTTGACATCCGTAGTACGCTCACGAAGACCACGCTCCAAGATTGGCATGACCAAAGCCAACGATGGCGAATCGATGTAGTGAACGAATGAAGTTCCTAGCAAGGCCGTCAAAGCTGGGTGGGTCTTGGTGTTAGGGTCGCAGAGAGCAGCCATCATGATGGGGACAAGATCCTGAATCTCGGGGTTGGAGATAACCTCGCCGAATTGGGTCAGGGCCAAACGGGCAGCATCCTGAACAGCCGTGTGCGAGTCCGTCAGAACATCCGAGAGACGAGGAATGATAGTAGGAAGGGAAATAGACAACTGCTTTGGGGCGCAGAAGGCCATGGAGCCCAAAAGTTCGACGGATCCCTTCTTTGTGCGCCACTGGCGATCATCCAATCCAGTCAACAATGAGGGCATGATGAGCTTGACACAGTGTCCAGAGAGTTTACCCATGATGGCACGAGCAGTATCCGAAGTTGCCTGGCGGACATCCATGACTGAATCACCAAAACACACAAGCAGCAATGGCAAGATCTGGATAACGTAAGGCTCAAAGAGACGGCCGAGTGTCTGCGACAGGGTCTCAAAGGCAATCATAGCACCTTCACGGGCATGTGGGTCCTTCTTGTCGTCCACAGCAGCCTTGAGAGACGCCATAACTGAGAATTCCTTGAGGGCAGAAATACCACGGCCCTTGATCACACCAGAAAGGCCGTAGGCCGCACCGCGACGCTCAGAGTACTTCTTGGAGTGGAAAGTCTTATCCATCAGAGTCTTGAGCAGCTCGGGGACACGGTCAGGAATACACTTGATCAAACCAGGCAAGCAGTTCGCAACAGCAATCTGGACAGCCTCTGAAGGCGTGTTCAACGTCTCGATCAACTTCTGGACAGCAGAGGGAATCTTGGGAGAGGATGGGTCCAAGTGACGAGCGAGGGCACCAAACAAAATGACAGCAGACTCGCGGATACGGTCGTGGGTCTCTGAATTACGACCTGGCTCTGAGAGGTAGTTTTCAAAGACGGGAATCAAGGTGTGGACATTATCAGCGCCGTGAGCAGTGATCATCGCCAGGCCGGCGTCCAACATTCCCTGACGAACGTCCGCACTGCGATCGCCAAGAGCATCTTGACGAATCAAGAACTCGGCGAAGGGCTGAAGATCACTGGAAGTCATCAGGGGTGCAATGTTCTTCAAAGCCATAGACAGTCCATAGCGCTGATCCGAGGGATCCTGTCGGTCCAAAGACTCCTGAATGATGAGACCAAATTCGTTGTACTGAGGAACAATAGGCTGCGCCTTCTCGTGGTAGAGAATGTAGATGGCATTCAAGGTGGCAGTGACAGTGTCAGGGTAAAGCTTGACTGCACCAGCGATGGCCTTTGAAGCAGCTTGGCGCACAAAGGTGTTCTGATGAACGACATAAGGAAGCAAAGCATCCGCATAAGTGGGCTCGACTTCCATTCCGTTGTCTTCCCAGAGCTCAAACGCAAGTTTGGCATTGTTGGCATCTTCGTCGTAGCATTCAGTCCAGAGCTCACGCGAAAAGTCAATCACTGTCAACTCCAAGGGATCAAGGGCCGCAAGAGCAGCCTGGCGAACTAAAGACTCGTTGTAAAGCAGACCTTGAAGAAGGGTGTTGATTTCGTCCAATGTTGCTGTGTTGCTCATCGAGTGAGTGAGATCGCCCAAAGATGTCCTAGCAATCTTGGCAAGTTGGGGGTACTCCTTGATGATCGACAGCAAGGAACTAATCATCTCTCTGCGGGGCAGAGAATCTGATGCTCCAGATAGTGCATGGTAGGAGACAATGTCCACAGCGATCTGGACCTGCTCCTGTGAGGCTTCCTTTGCATCTGCAGAGGACTTGTCAGGGCTGATAATGCCGCCATTCTGGAGAATGTTATGGATCAGCGGGAAGCAGAATGCAAAGCTCGATGGAAGCAAGGGCTGCTTCTCAGTGACGGAGCGGAGGCGGTAGAGGACACGGGAGACTAGTTCCTCCAAGGGTTCATCCAGCCAATTCCTGGGGACTTCCTTTACATCCAGGCTACGGAGCGTAGCCAAGGCCAAGGGCACACGGATGGAGTCGAGGCGATCCGAGACACAGCGACCCAAGTCCAGATACGTATCCACAGCGACAGTTCCAACGATAGGGCCTCCGCGCTTGACAACACCGTTCAAAAGGAGTCTCACCAGCTCCACCAGTCTGGAGGTGAGCTCGTCCGAGTTGCCATCAATCAAAGCACGGATTGTGGCCAAGCCGCGCATCAGGTGGTTATACGTGTTCTGGACGGACTTGCGAATCGTGGACTCCTTGGCAAGCTGAGCATCAACCGAAGCTTGTTCATCCCTGCTCAGCTTTGGTGTCGCTGGTGCGGACGATGGGGATGGAGCCTTCTTCGTAGAGGATAGCGCCTTCTTGACATCGCGGTTAAACTTTTGCTCATCAAAAGCCAGGCGGCTGGGTCCAGCT
The DNA here is from genome assembly GCA_025201705.1 of Dissophora ornata. Lineage (NCBI taxonomy): Eukaryota > Fungi > Mortierellomycota > Mortierellomycetes > Mortierellales > Mortierellaceae > Dissophora > Dissophora ornata. The sequence goes on from MU616980.1 coordinate 5,051, forward strand.
CCTCCTTGCTTCTTCATCCCCTTCAAGACATCGACAAAGAGCGTGCCTTCAGGATGTTTCCAGATTTCGACTTCCTGCTCGCCAATTTTATCCAACAATTTCGCATCCAGATCCTCTTCCACATGGCTCAAGAACACGGGAATCATAGTCGACGGTGCAATAAAGACAAGACTGGAGATGGTCGACATCGCGGCCTTGTACATCAGCGGTGAGTCCGATTCCAAACTTGCTGCATCCATGACTAATTGCTCAACTCGATCCTGATAGTCCTGAACAAGTCGACCAGGGTCTAGCCTTGCACGCTGAACCATGCTCATCCAGTCGTACTTCTTTGTGGGTGAAGCGATGGCTTGGTGATGAGAGAGAACGATCAACTCAGTTGCGACCTCAGCCATAACAGCCTGGTCTGCCCCCTCATTGAACGTCGTGATGGCGGACAGAATCTCAGAGAGGCGATAGGCCGAGATATGAGGGTCAGCTGAGATAGTTGAAGCAGCGAGCATAAGCGTCGAATCCTTGACAGGAGTTTCAATCAGGGAAACCCATCGCAGCAACGATTCCCTGATGATTGTTCCGATCTTCTTTGCATCATTCTTGGCACAGCGCTGTAAAGCATGGAAGGCTTCCTTGCGAGCGTCTGCATAAGGCGAAGCAGCCGCCGAGTAGATGAATCCAGTTCCGATCGCCATCTTGGCCTCCTCATCAATGTCCTTCTCGGCCACAAGGGCCTCGAGGGCATGGACAAACCAGACGCCTTCCTCTGCGGTTGTCAATTTAGTATAGACCTTGTCGAACAAAACAAGCGAAGGCTTTGGCGAGACCATGAGCGCAGATTTAAGGAGGTGACTAGCTGATGCATCCCCTGCCTGTACAAGACGATAGGCGGTACTGACAGCTACATAGCCCTCCATTGGTCCATCCTTGTATGTCAATGGCGCCTTCTGAATGTTGTTGTAGGCTGTGGTCAATGGCGTCAAGAACAGAGACACATTCTTTACTGACTCTGGCGCATATTCAGCTACAGAAAGAAAAGAGCATCAGTTTGGTGTCCTCGGCGTTGACGATCAACTTTGGTGCCCATTAATTAAGCAATAACTTACAGTTCCAGATCAATGAGCCCATGCCGCGTGCCCAAGTCTTACGAAGAGAAGCACGAGGGCTTCCCAGGGCCGCAACTCCGGCCTTAATACTCGCTACAACCTCGGGCGTATCCTTTCCAGTTGCCAGAAGCACCTGCAAGTGCAAAACCATTGCGTCAATTCCAAATGTAACCGCCGTCTCGTTCGACTCCTTGGCTGTCATGGTCGTGAGACCCTGTAGAGCCTTTGTGGAGACAGAGTCTGATCGTGTCGCTGCCGTCTTCCCAATACAGTCGTAAAAGATTCCGCGATGATCTGGGGAAGAGACCATTCCAGTTGTGAGTTGTCTGGTCATCTCTGTCACGACTTTCAGCACATGTTCTTCTTCGTTGGAGAGTTGGGCAAGCTGTTTGAAAAGAGCGATGGCGGAGATACGGACGGATTCTGAGCTGGAGCGGAGACCGTTGAGGAGCGGCTCCTGAAGCGAGGGGGTGCTGAAGATGGGCGAGGGGTCAAACGAAAGCGCCTTAACGAGATGGACTAGCACTTATGGACAAATAAAAGGAAAAAAAAATAATGGTCAGATTCCGTCAGGTTGGATTCTAGCTTATGCTGAGCGTGAAGTCTGATTCCAAGAAATAAGTCCTTACAGGCAAAAACGATCTCGGGGGCTCGAAGTACGAGACGCACAATGGTTGGCAGGAAATCCGCTTTGAACATATCCAGGGTTACGAAGCGGTGAATAAAGTCGTTAAACGCAGCCTAAATAAAACCGGATGTAGTAAGCAATAGGTCAGGGGCTGATCTATGGACATGTTCCCCACTCTATCTGAACAAAAGTAAACATAATAACAACAGAGATCGAACCACATACAGCGCATCGTGTTGGCACAGCCTGCTTGGATGAGATCAGGTTGGTCAAATAAAACTTCACGATCGCGTCCTGGTGGTTTGCAACCTGCTCCTTTCCAACCTCTGCCTCTTTGTGATTCTTCAATCGAAGAGCCACGTCGACTACGGTGCCCATCAGTACAGAGTTGAGATATGTTGGTGTTGTCGTTGCCGTCGTCAAAGTGTCCAGGTACAAAGGGATCGAGGTTGCGTTCTTGCGAATACAGCGACGGACATCTGCGATGGCTCCATGAGTAACACTCTTCTTTTCTGCATCCACTAATCCATCGATTAGAAGAGCTTGAGAAGAGATCAGTGGCTTCACGTAGGGCGAGGACGAGGTGGACGAGGCATCTGCTGTAGATGCGGCGAGGATGCAATTGAGCAAGACATTGACCCAGTTCAAGATCACAAAGCGGTGAGCAGCAGCCGTGATGTAAACACTACGATTAATTACGGATGGAGGTGTAAGCATTAATATCGAGTTTGCATGTATAAATGCCTGGTGGCCACGGTCGTCGTTGTTGGTCTGTGCTCTGTTATGTATTTACCCATCGGGGCTCTTGGCAGAAAGTCTCTCGGTCTCCTTGTGAAGAGTGGGCACCATGACCTTGAGGAACTCTTCCGAATTCCAGGCATGGAGTTCCGTGAGGATGTCGAGGACCGCAAGGCGTGAGGATCTGTCATTATAGCGAGGGTATGAGAGGAACAGGATGTGGACGAGGGCAGGCAACAACTCGACCGGCAAGTCTATGACAAAAAGAGATGATCTGTTAGGCATCGCGTCCTACTCTCTTCCTTTTCAGGTGCACAGCTCAGGCATGCGAAAAAGCACACGCGAGCACTTTTGACCAGGCGAATCCGTGTGCAATAATAAAGATAATAAACCGAAAAAGGTGCGATCTCTCTTGCATTCCTGGCGCACTAGCGCTTACCTTTGCGCTTGATTCGGACGAGGAGCAAGTGCAGAAGCTGGGTGCGCTCGTTGGTAGACGCGGTCGTGATGGATGGCAACAGTGTCACCTTGAGGTACTCCTGCCATGTGTTCTCGGAAGGGTCATGCGACCCCGTGGAATCAGCAGCCTGCATTCAAGTACGAATTGTGATTCAACGACTGCGTGATCTATCTACACTCGGTGCGTGTTTGGCTATGAAGGCAAAGGGACGAGGAAGAGCGAGAGAGGAGACAGGGAGAAGACACCTTGTTAGGGGTGGGAGAGGAGGGATGAGGAGGGGACAAGGTGTTGCAGGGATGAGGGAAGGTGATCGAGATTCACCTTTTTGCTGCGTCCTTTTGTATTTTGTTTTTTTTTGCCTCCAAAGACTCCAACAGGCGCAACTCAAACTGAGCAACAAAGGGTTGAGCTGTATTCAATAGTGTTTGGAGACAATGCACTTCCAGCGAGTGCAACTCAGCCACGCAAATATCCCACCTCCCACGTCACATCGCACTTCGTGCGAGGCGCTTGCATGGCCAAAGAGTCATACTTGCTACCAATGTCAACTACGGAAAATAGACTAAAAACAGGCAGTTCCACGTCTGGCGTGGGAGCAGCTCAAGAAAACAAATAAAAAAAAACTGTTTTCATTCGTCCACTTACTGCTACGCCCCCAGGGCTACCAGAACGTTCGCTGATCTGCGTGCTGCAATATCCAGCTGCAATGCAATTGAACGTCGAAAATAGACGCGGCGTTTGTTCTGGGAGTGAGTAGGGACACAGACATGACTTGGTGTGTCGTAGGAGCAGATGTTTCGCTATCCCCGGTCCATGCCAATCACCTCGACGTGTTCTTCCCACCTGCCCACGAGGATTTGCATCGGATCGCATCCCTCGATAACCGGTCACGGAGGACAAGAGAGGATGCATGATGAGAGCCATGGAGCCAGCCTTGATGGCTGTCCTCATCTCATCCCTTTCTCCCCACCACAGATACCTTCCCCCCTCCCGAGCCAACGTATCCAGCACTCATATAAAGATAGAAAGAGACAAGGAAAAAGCTTCTCCTGTCTCCGCAGTGAATGAACAGCACTCCACACAGTGACAGCCTTGTAAACCACACACAGCACACTATGGAGAAGCAACGGCAGCTGTACGATATCGACAATGTCGCCGTCTGGACTCCCAACGACAACGCAGTGGACACGTCCTCCTCCCTATTAAATAACCACGTCTCAGGCTCGGGTCCATTGCAGCAACAGCTCGCCGAGCTCGACAAAGACACGAAACGACGGCTTGCTCAATGGAAGCAGTGGTTTCTCCGACGCGTCGCTGCCAATATCTCACCTCTCTTCCTCACCACCACCGTCCCCTCCGGGATTGCCTCCACGCTCACGCCATTAAAGTCTTCGTGGCAGATCTCACTGAGTCCCGATAGCCAGTTGCTGGCTGTCAATCATGAGGACAAGATCGAGTTCAGGACTCTGAACTCGAGCTACCAAATCGTGCACGCGGTTTGGGGGGCTAGTAAGAGGCAGCAGGACTTGTACCCGAAATGGAGGAAGGTCGCATGGAGTTTGGACTCGAAGTTGGTGGCAAGGAGTTTCAGCGATGGTACTGTGGAGATTATAGATGTGAAGGGAAGACTGGTCGGAACGATCTTCCCCAGGGATCAGCAACAGCAACAGGACGCTCCTATCGAAGATGATAATTCCTCTTCCTCCAGCAACACATCCAGTCAATTATTTGCTGAGCCCCTGAGTTATCTCGGATTCGTCAATTCCAGGAGAAGTAAGATGGGCGACGGACTAGGGTTCAAGTTTAATGATCACGAATATGCCTACGAACTTGTTACGATCACGTACGACAGCATTCTTCGGAGCTATCTCTTCAACACACCCGAGGCACTAGATCAGCCGGGACCGTCCCCGACCTCGCCCTCAGATGACATCCCTAAGAGGAACAAGATACAACATCGGCGGTCATTATTGGCGACTCAATCGCTTTTGGCGCCAAGGCAGACATCGTGGGCAAGAGAAGGCTTTTCGGATCCAGGATTTTTTTGCTTTTATCACAAGTTTTCATTCCAGCAGTGGTTCCGGACAGTAGCCTGCGCCAGCGTTGATGAGAATAATGGCATTCTCTGCATTGGAGGCGCTCCGTATCAGAATAAGGAGTCAGCTGGTAAGCACCCATGTCGTCAAACTTGCTCCGAAGGCACTCCTGGTCATTTGTTCTGATATGAGCGACCTACTGACGTTTATGACATTGATGCTCTGCAGATAGCGCAGGCACGCAGTCTGGCGTACAATTCTGGGCGATTGAGAGCGATTCGCCTTACTACAGGCGGTACAAGACAGATGGACAGCTCGAGAGCTCAGCCGATAATGTCTTGAGTAAGACAGTGCAGACAGCAAACTCGGCAAAATACCCTTCGAGTCTCGCCACAATTAGCCACACACTCCAAAAGCTATTCGAACGCGACATCAATCTCACGCACCATTCCGTTCACACGATTGTCGTACATGAAAAGTACGGTGCCCTCTCGCTCGATTGCTCGGGTTCTCTTACAAGTTGGACCTTTTCAAAAGAGAAGGGCGGGGTGGCCAAGATGACATGGGATAGCGAGCACCTCAACTATTATGCCAGGTCCAAAGAGCATAACTCACTCTCGTTCCAGGAATTCCAGCAACTCGTGAAGGAGTACCAATCCAACGGGACTTCGTCACTTTTGATCGGAGTCGCCAATGGCAGATGCGTCTCAATGCGGTACTGGGCCAAGGATGCTATCTTGCTGGGATACGAGAGCGGTGCAATGATTGTCCTTCAGATCCCTGACCTGATCAACATCCTGGGACAGGAGCCTAAGGTGTTTGCATCGTGCCTCGAATTCACCAACTCTGGATTCAGTGCACACGACGAGCAGGTGTTTGTGATTGAAGAGATCACCAGGATGATTCGCGCACGTGTCGTCGGGGACCGGTGGATCATGATGACGGATCAGGAAGATAAGGCCCTAGGCGAGCCCACGGAGCAAGAAATTGCGCAGATGATGGGGAATGAACGCCTGCTCTTTAAATGGATTGCTCAATTTTCGAAATACTTTGAGTCGAAGGATGCAGAGGAACATCGAGCAAAGCGGCAAAAATTGATTCTTGTCCCAAAGCGAACACTGAGTCTTTACAGGATGTTGCGTGTGCCACCTGAGGAGTTGCTGTATCGTAAACTGGAGGCAAGGGATTATTCTTCCGCATTGGCTATTGCTACGACATATGAACTTGACACAGATGTAGTGTATCAGTACCAGTGGAAACAGCTCGTGAACGTCAGCCCCGAAGTTGTGTCGACATTACTGGGCAAGATCACAGATAAGCAGTGGGTACTTGCCAGCTGTCTCGAGAACGCTACAGACGATCAGGAAACGATTAGAACTCTTTTGGAATACGGACTGCAGCTCACTGAGAGTCTTATGGAGGACATTATCAGTCGGTGCGGGCTCGGGGCAGAGGTCAAGCTTGACTGGATCCGAGCAGCTGCGTCAGGAGAGCTGATGCGGCCAAAGAGTCGAGAAGCACTACTTGCAGCAAAGTTGACTGAAAAAGAGATCTTGTGGTGCAAGTTCCGGTGGTACTTCATCAAGTACCTGAATCGACTGTCGACATTCGTGGAACTCACATCTGCGGAGAAGGAGAGCAGAGTGCGTGAAGAGGCGAAGACATCAAGACTTCAGGCAAAGAAAACCCCAGCCCACGATCCACTAAATCCACTTTATGACGACGACGAGGACCAGAGAACCCCCCAATTGCCATTACTCACAGGATCCTACAACACATTCAAGGATATGGATCTGTCTGGGCAAGCGCGCATGTATGCGGAGGCAGAATTTATTGAAGGGGTCAGGGTTCTCTTCACTCGACACAATCGCGAGACGTGGCCATGGAGGTTAGCTATTGTTGGTCGCATCCCAGAGACCTGTCCAACAGAGCTCTACAAAGACCTCCTGCCTCAATTCGACCCAAGAACCAACACTGAAAAGCCATGGGCGCTGGATCACCCATGGAGAGACCTTGACTGGGCAGAGACTCCAGAGTTTAGGACGCTAGTGTTTGGATCTCCAGACCACGAAATGGATGCCTACATGGAACAGCTGTCGCTGACATTAGCAGAACGCAGGGCTGCCCATGGAGGCGATGATGCGGCTTCCTTGGATATGGTAGCGATCAAGAAGGAGGCCGAGGAAATTCTACCTTCCCCTCAACCGTTCCCTGCATCGGGTTTGACGCTTTCCGACTGGTACATTGATCGAGCCCTAGAAATCGACAGGAGTGCAGGACTGATCATCGAGGTGCGCCGGTTGATTCGGTATGGAACAGACAACTATATCCCACAATTAGAGACGATCAGCGAAGACCTCGAAATTTTGTATAAGCTACTGTATGAGATCAAACCCGACAACCGTAACCCAGAGGCGAGGGCCAAATGGGCGGATACGATTCTAGATCTATCGCTCGAGCAATTCTCATTGATGAATCCGACGGAGGTGGTGCAGTTGTGTCTAGGCTTGAGTGACGAGCTCACGATCGTACAGGACATTCGTCGTCTTGTTCTTCCTTACCTCACGGTCGTAATTCCTCGACGCTGGCAACGAAACGATCCTATCCACGTACCGGGGCAAGGTCTTCCTAAGGGCCAGGACCCTCAAAACCCCATGTCATATCTGTATGCGTATCTTTTGAGCCAGAGTCCGAATCATCTTTCATGGGTCGGGGCTGTCATTCAAGCCTCGAAGCCGGTGTTTGCACCGGAGGAGCGGATCGTCAGCGACGACATGGATTTGTCTTGGCTGACAATGTCCTGCATGTACGGGTGCAGGACCGTGAACGATTGGAAGGTGATGAGCGACATGATCGTCTGTCTACCCATTTTTGAACAGACCGAGGAAGTGGATGAGACTGTGGACAAGGTTCGCAGAGCAGAACTTCGCAAAGACATTTTTGTTCATAACGGCGGCGACCGTCACATGTCATCTACGCAACAGTCGCATGATCGTCCCCGAATAGCCCAGCAGCTGGATCCGCTCAACATGTACCCAGCCTTTGTAAAGTACGCGCCGACACAGGGACTGATGCAACATGCCCTCGATACCCTTGAACAAAATTTGACAGCTGCGGAGACATTGGCGCGATATGACCTTCCGGTCCAGTTATCATGGTTCCTGGAGAACTCTGATTCGGAGGCGAGCCAGTTGCAAATGGTGACAAAGATGGCACGACTGGCTAGTGGAGGACCTGAGAGGATGGGAGAGCGGTTTGAGTCTGACGACGAGTGGATGCTACTGCTAGAGGACCTGATCCGACTCCGAGGAGGGGAAAAGGGAGGCGGAGTGCTGGGCTTAGTGTCGGAACAGGAGATTTACAAAGAGTATCTGGCTGGTGTCCTGAGCTGCGGAAGTAAGCATCTGACAGCGGTGCTAATGCTGATCTGACGTACTTATGATGTTTATTCCCTGTCACTTACGTTGTGGTTGCTGATATTTTGTACTCGTTAGAATTCGAGCTTGCAAAGGCTATTTTATTCCCACCAGGATTGCTTCCACCGGTCCGGTTAGCAGTAGCGGAGAAGCTGGTCATTGACTGCTCGAACGAGATGTACACCAATGCTACCTCTGGGAACAGACATCAAGGACTCATGAAGATGGCATACGACTGGTAAGGCACCATTTGCGTCCACAGTACTTGTTGTATCTGGTGTTGGTCATCTACCTCGTTTGAGTATTAATAGCTCTTGGCATGCACATAGTCTGAAAGTACTCCCTGAGACGACAAACATTCGCCGAGAGATGGACCTGATCGAAGCGACCAATTTCATGACCTCAACCTACAATCTCACTGCCCCCGGCAGTAACACGACTATCCTTCCCTTCCAGATCCGTGCCACCGAGAACCGCCTCTCTTTAGTTCGGCGACTCATCATAACTCAAGAAAACGCCTATCGGGATCATGAGGCCATGTTGGAGCTTGCCATCAAGGTCACAGGCATTGGACAAAAGAAGAGTCTGCGACAGCAGGTCGAAATTCAGGTCGTGGGAATGCTCATCGAGGCTGCACTCAAGGAACGGAACCATATCTTTGCACTGCAGCAGTCGGAACGCTTGATGGAGTTGCTAAAGATCTCGGGAGCAGTCGATATGAATTCAGATGGATCACCTAAAGTGCGGCGGGTCGCCAAGAGCACCAGCTTTAACAATACGACTAATGATGATGGCAGTTCGTCGCGACCAGAGACACCGTCGCCATCCTCAAGGCCAGTCTCAAGGGCAGCAACACCCTTTGGTGCACCCGCTGCTCCACAAAGCTCGCCGCTTTTGGCAGGTGGGGGTGATCCAGATGCTAAGACACCATGGGAGATCTTTGAGCAAGTCGGATCCGAATCTGAAGGACGAGAGTACTCCAAGCGCATGGCAGTGGTTGGCTATGCGCTAGCATGTTGTCCTGCAGATAAAATGGAGAGTGTACTCGAGCTGTGGCGGTCATTGGAGATGGAATCTGTCCATGCGCCCGTCCCTGAGGTCGATCCTCGTCGCGGAGTTGCCGGCTTCATGTCGACTATGATGGACAGGTCAGGATCTGGGTCGAGCAACAATACTGCATTGGGGCTAGGGTATGGCCCCGGATATAACCCCAGCAACGCAATTGTCAGCGGAACTGGAACGGTTGGGGGAGGAGGAGGTCCTTTGGCAGAGATTATTGGGACAAACAAGGCGAGAAGTTCGCATCAAGGCGCTGTGAGGAGAGACCAGGGAATGGGCAGCAGCCATCATGAGCTCGAAGGTGGACGCAAGCGGGACAAGCTCAGGTCGCTCGTGAGTTCGATCTGGGCATAGTAGGAAGGAGGTGGGAGGGAGTGACTTTATTCTTATTCAATTCACACATACATCATCATCATAGTAATAATGAAAATTGAAGCGGTGTTTGCGTGCACAGACACACGACGTGCGTCGGCGACACGAGAAGCGCCACTAATGGGCGGACGCGTTGAGAGCGAGCCACGTATCGGTGCCAACGAACGTGACCACACTAAGAACCCCATCGCTATCATCCCTTGCAGCCCATTCTCTGCTTCCTCATTCCATCTTCATCCACGCAAAACAAGTCGCCAGCAGAAAAGTAGAACCATCCAACAATGGACAGGACAGCAGAGTTCAAGGCAGCAGTGAATTCACTGCTCAGCAGAGGACATCTCCAGAATCGACAACACTTTAGTCATGCCGACAATAGCCCAGCGCGCAGGGGCAAGGAAGCAGCAGCATATGCAGAGTTCTCACGACTCGCTACATCCATCAGAAAAGACCTCAGCGAGACTTCCAACAAACTGGGGAAGCTGAGCAAATGCAAGTGCAGCCAGCCATTGCACTGCTCATCAGCCTTTCAGGCGATCAGATGACACAACCCAACCGTTTTCTAACCCTGATCTACAATCACTACACCCTCTCTGCTCACAGTGGTCAAAAGGAAGGCGCTCTTTGATGATCGGCCAGTCGAGATCTCGGTATGCTAATACTCCCCGTTTAATACTTCTTTACTGCGTAACTGGACACTTCTCTTGGCTGCATTGTCGCTCTAACACAGTCGCATTGGTATTGTTATTCTATGATCTACGCGGACCCCCCTGCAGGAGCTGACATATATGATCAAGCAGGATCTGGGACGCCTCAACGGTCAAATTCTTGCACTCCAACAGCATGTTCGTGCAACGGCCGCAAAGGCCAACAGAGCCACACGGCAGATGGATGAACACTCGACAAACTTGGTCATCGTCTTGCAGTCGAGACTTGCCAACATCAGTATGGGGTTCAAGGAGGCGTTGGAGACCAGGACAGAGGTATTGTACAGCAACGACACAGCCATATTCTATTTTAGGCAGAGGCTAGACGACTCTAGACTTTCGCTTAACAGCCCTGATTTTTATGCGCCTCGTACAATAGAGTATGCAAGCGTCGAAAAAGAGACAGGATCAATTGCTGCAGTCGAGCCAGAGCAATTCACCACAACAGCAGCATGCGCAGGCGCTTGGAATGGGGCAGCAGCAATATTCAGGACAAGCACTACCACTGCCACAGACAGGCGTATTATCCTCTCTTCGTAACACTTCAAGATCGCCGATGGGACTCGTTCCAACGACAGCACCGCCCCCACAGCACCCAAGTCAATACAATAATAATAGCAGTATACCCCAGAATGGAGGAAGGACATCCCCGTTTATTCAACCGCCGCAAAATCGGTCACCTTCAGCAACAGCAGCGTATTCACAGCAGCAGCAACAGTACACTAGTGGGTTAATGGATGTAGACCCATATAACAACAGTAGCATGCATAGGAGGAAAGGAAGAGCAGACGAGTTTCATGGACAGTACGAGGATGATTCATCAGAGTCAGCGGGTCCAGCGTCGATGCTGTTTCAACAACAGCAACATGCACCACACGCTGAGCAGGTACGCTCCACTAATCTTCTTCATTGCTTTTGTGCCACGCTTCCAGGAGTAGGAGATATAGGCTGACTAAACGCTATTCTCTGAAATGTTTAATAGTATGTTCAGCAGAGATCGACTGCTATCGAGGCCGTGGAGTCGACACTTCAGGAGTTGGGCGGAATTTTTCAGCAGCTGGCGCAGATGGTCGCAGAACAACGCGATACAGTTCAGAGGTAAGATATAAAAGAAAATGTTCATCTGCGTAACATCTCTCTCCTTTTTTTTTTAACGACGATGTAAACTTTCTTACAGGATCGAGGCCAACACGGACGATATCGAGCTGAACATCAACGAAGCGCAGAACCAGTTGCTGCGGTACTACAGCAACATCTCGTCGGACCGGTGGCTGATGATCAAGATCTTTTTGACTATCATCTTTGTATTTCTCGTGATTTCGCTCATCTCGTAGAACAATAACATAACTTGCATTTTCCTGTCACAATGTCCATGTCGAATATAGTCGATTTTCACCTATTAGAAAAGTTGGCTCAGCTCCCAAAAAAAAAAAAAAAATAAAAAAATCCGCGGCTTCCTAATGTGGCTCTGTTTCGATACCTTATCCACACAAAACTATGTCTGTGCCTCGGTAACGCGTTTCTTCTGCATGCACTCCCCTTGCACTACGCGCTAAATCAATATACGAACACACAGATAAACTTTTGATAACCAGAGTGATATTTTGGAGCGTCCACCAGGGCAGATCCGAAGGCACAATACCCCCAGACTATGCTTTGGGTTTATTCTCAGTGTTGGGGAATGGTGGAGATTTCAGTGTGTCGATATTTCTACATTGGATGCAGCTGAGGAAGCATCAAAAGGTTGATTAGATTCTTTTATTGTCATCATTGAAGTGGGACAATAAAATGTATATGCGATAACAAAAACTGCTCGAGGGATAATCAGGACTCTATGGACGCGTAATGATTCAATACTTGCAGTCGAAGTTATCCGCAGCAAGTACTGAAGTGTGAAGTCTCAGAACCGTACACACATGTCGACTTGTCGGGTACCGAAGCGAAGGTAGCTTCTAAATTCAACGTTAACGTAAATCTTCGCGATGGACCTCCCATACTTGAGAGGGAGGGAGGGAGGGAGCGGGGAAGGGAGGGGGAGAAGTAGGCAGAAGGGAATAAAAAGGGATTTTGAAGCCATTGGTGATAGTTTCGCTAACCATTTTTCGTTGGTCCTCCTACTGGATGGTTGTTCCTCTGCCCATACCTCTCTCCTCCCGAGCGGGAGCTTGCTGAAAATACTGCAGGCCCAATCCGTGGTAAATTGTGATTGCTGCACGGATGTCTGCTGACTATGAAAATCGCAACCTTGCCAACGGCCTCGATCTAGGGTCGCATCGGCCTTACGATTACCTCAGCAAGTTTGAGGTCCTCCAGGAACTTACTCATTCTGGCAGTGAAGGCTTGGGAGAAGACTGCAAGGATAGGACAACGCCATTTTCTCTGTACGTTACTAACCGGCGGGTACTATTGACTGTGGAAGCTAAGACAGCAAAGTAGTGGCAGACTATGTTAAAGGAGTGCAGGACATTGGCGACATCTGGGCCCTCGGGATTTGTAGAGTTGAGGAGGGTATGGACAGTACCACCGATTGGTCGGTCGATGCTGGCGGCAAAGCTGGCAATGCCAGCCGGTTCTTTGTCTCGACGTTTGAGACTGTCTGAAAAATAATGTTAGCGGGTATTTCTGGAGCTGAATAGGACATCAAGAAAATTTTGGCAAAGGACCAAAGTTCATCATAATCGAACTCTTGATCCTCATCCATAGGGATATCATGGAAATACTTGCTTTCTGAAATCACGAGGTAGTAGTAAACCATCCTGTCAAAATTTTCTAGAGTGGAGACTGGGGATGAATTTTTGAGATGGGTATCTTGGGGAAACAGCAAAGTCCTTGCTTTGGAGGAAAACACAGCGCTTACATAAGCCCAGGGTTTCAGGACTGAAGAACTGTTCGTGGAGAAGGAAAGGTGGCAGATTAGCATCCGAGAGGTGGGGCTCAGCAACATTGTCATCCTCATCGAGATGAGTGGAAGTTTGGAATTGTGGGTCTATCTGTTTGTTCTGCGTGCAATAATAGACTTGTTCCGAAATGCTCGAGAAAAGCGAGTTGAGGTACCGAGTCCAGCTGGGACTCACATAAAAACACTTCATTTTCACCCTTAGTCTAAGAGTCCGAGGGGAAACACATACAGGAAAGGGTAGCTAACTCTATGAAGGATTATGGATAATGCTTCCAAACACGTTGAAATGTTTTATTTTCGGCTACAACCTGACTTGTAGTGCTTAGACAGAGAGATCAAACTGCAATGCGGTGTTTCCGGGAGATGTTTATGCTGTATTGTCCCTTTTCCATGAGAGCCCATGACAAGTTGCACGAGGGCGGAGGTGCAGAGTGACTAGAAAGAGTGCTTCAACCAGGAGGAGAAATGACTCTTTCGTCCCTCTCCCACTTTTCCGCTTCCCTGCTACACCCACGATTCAATTCCCCAAAAACTGCCATCCACCCTTATTGTATATCTGTCTTTCCATCTTCTTTTTGTATCTCGCGCCTGTCCGCAGGACCTGATTACGCACAGTGCAGCAGCGTCCATAGGTAATCCGCAACAACCCATTCTATTCCGTACCTGAGCGGGGCTTTTCGAGCCAGTGACAGCTTCAGTCAGAGTGTATGTAGTTCATGAGAATGGGCTTACGTGCGCAATGGATAGCGGGCCTTTGCGTTTAATAACAGCCATCTCTTTTAGAAGTGAAGAACATCACTCTTCTCCACCACCTTGGTGCGTTGGTGCTGTGCCGTCCGTCTTGAACGACAGGAACCAGAATTGTATTTGAGGTGAGCCACTGCTTCGCGGTCCTTGAGAAGCACTCCATAAGCATCTGTAAAACGACGATCAAACCCACTTGTTCAATAGCTCGACGACGGGCACTGAGTATTAGACATTGTTGAAGTATGAAGAAACACGCCAAATCTTCTGCAACGACTGTTTATTGCATTATCATCTTACCTTAGCCTTCCGGCGCTTGACATCAAAGTCGCTAACACCGCCATCAAATCTATTCTCTGGTAGTTAGGGACAAAGGCAAAAGAACAAGAACAAGCAAGTGGGCGATCAGAAATCGATATGCTCAGTAGTCCGTTTTCACCATGGAGAAGCGTTCTCACGCCACAAGCTGCATTGGATTTGGCCAATTTCCATTTGGAGAATGCGCGCAAAGCAAAGAGTTCTGAACTTGCTGTGACGTCTTGCAAGGATACAGAAACAGCACTAGCCCGCATAAGAACGTCTGTGAGAAAGACTTATGTCTCGTCCTCACGCGCTGAGGATCGTGTCCTGTGCAATGAGATTGCGAGCACTTATTCTGAGCTCGGCGAGCTGTTGGACGGCTTGAGGCATCCTACCAAAGCACAGGCCTGCTACAAGAATGAAGAAAAATGGGGGTATGTAATTGACAACAATATTCTTTGTTGGACGTTCAAAGCTCATATATCTAACCGTACTACGATGCTGCAATCAATATGCTACAGAGGACGTGTTCAGTTGCAAGGTCAATCATCCTCTCTCACCGACAACGTCGTATCGCCTCCTGCTGCACAACCCTCTGCAGATCCCACTGTGGACCCCGCTACGTATCCGTCTGTCGTTCATGTAGTGCTCCCTCCTTCTCCTCCCCCCCCTCCTTCTCCTTCCCCTCCTCCTTTTCTTCCCCCTCCTCCTTCCTCTCAGATTCAAGACAGTTCAAGTTGCGACATTGCAACAATATCTACGCATATATTCGCAAAGGACATGGATCAGCCTTTTGACATAAACAAACTGCCAAAGGTCGATGAGCGTCTCGAGAACATATCCCAGCTCGTTCACTGCCTCGCCCTTTTACAGCCTAAGAACTTCAGCGAAGACACACTCGATCAGTCAGAGCGCCACTGGCTAAAAGCCATTGAGCATGATACAGAAGAGCACGAAAGATTGAAGATGCTAGCGGTCAACATGCTCAAGGAATTCACTCACGATGAACTCAAGGATGCAAATATTGTCGCAGAAGTCGTGTGCCTGGTTCCGGTTCTCGAGAAACACGAACTTCAAAAATTACTCCAGCAGTTGTTCCATGGCATCGAACAATCAGAGTTGCTGGATTTCGATCTACTCGAAGGATTGACACAGCTAGTCCAACGCGCTCGCCCCGGTCACCTCAACGCCGATAGCTTGGTCAAGATACTGGAGCTCATCAGCAGACGCTTAAGAAGTACTCACGAACAGTCTCCAGATTACGTCAACCAATTAACATTGACGGTATCACGGGTCTTGGATGCCATGGCTGATACCAAGATCAAGGGCCTAGACCGCGAAAAGCTCCATGCGCCTCTCGCTGACTATTTGCATAGGCTAGAAGGTGGCACTGACCCGCACCTGGTCTATCAAGCAGCCTATGCCTCTCAAGCATTACTGTATGTCCCGGATGATGAGAGTCCTTGGCAAACCACACAACGGCGCACAGGAAAGGTGGTCAAGGGAGTAGCGGGTTTGGTGAGCGCCGTTAAAGGCTTGGATCTCAACCAGTTTGTGGAAGGTTTGAGTCACATCCAAGAAGGGCTTGCAGGAGCATCGGAGATCTTTAAAGTAGCCAAAAGCGCGTATGAAGACGTTAGTGCTCTGGCCGAGAGCGGACAACAA
Source organism: Dissophora ornata (assembly GCA_025201705.1). Classification (NCBI taxonomy): domain Eukaryota; kingdom Fungi; phylum Mortierellomycota; class Mortierellomycetes; order Mortierellales; family Mortierellaceae; genus Dissophora; species Dissophora ornata. Next base: position 21,172 of record MU616980.1, read on the forward strand.
TTTCTAGAGTATCTCAAGGAAGGATTGAGCTTCAGTCGCAAACGTGCCTGGTATCCGGCATTACGTGGTGCGGATGTCTTGCTTCGAAATGGCCAACTCATGGAGTTTCGGAGACTGGTCTGTGAAGCACCTTGCCGGCATGATCCTGCATTCCAATGGGGATTATGTCAACGTCTCGGGGAGCTTGCAGCCAATGAGGAGTGCGATGATGACTCTAGAACAAGTGCTATTGCACTTCTAGGCGAGATGTATCAAAGCGACGACGTCTGGGGCCATCATACCAATATTAAGCAATTGATCCTCGATATTCTCATGCAACTGTCAAATTCATACGGAAGACAAACTCAAGGTATGAGTGAAGGAGAGAAAACGACTATTGACATTACCACGAAACTTACCGGGATGTAATGAAATACTAACATATTGGGTCATTTAAATGCTGCAGCGGCAAAAGCGGTGCTTCAGGAGTTGGAAACGAATGGGAATGACAAGAAGCAAGCACTTTACCGAGCTTGTCTAGAGGACGGTCCAGGTCTATATCCATTGAAGGTGGCCTTACCCTCACTGTTTTCTAAGTCTCTACTAGAGCGTGTTCAAAACAATCCAGATGTCGAAACCCGTTTGCGCCAACTAAAAGTTCGACGATTACAAGAGAGAAGCAAATCCGTATATATTTCTCCACAAGCCAAGACCAGCCTAAAAGCCAGCGATGACACACTTTTCCCTTTGAGGGATAAAGTCGAAGAGTTCCTTGGGAGCGAGAGAATGGTGTTTTTGGTGCTAGGCGATTCTGGAGCGGGAAAATCTACATTTAACCAAGAGCTCGAATGCGACCTGTGGAACAAGTACAAGAAAAATGTCGGCCGGATTCCACTCTTTATCACACTGGCAGCAATCCAAAATCCCGAGCACAACCTGGTCACGAAACAACTACAGGATTACGGGTTCACTGATCGTCAAATCCAAGAGCTGAAGGACCACCGCCAGTTCATCCTGATATGCGACGGGTATGATGAGAGTCGACAGACGCACAACTTGTACAAGAGTAACTTAATGAATGTACATGGAGGATGGCGCGTTCAAATGGTGATCAGTTGTCGTAGCGAGTACCTTGGTTCCGACTATCAGGATCGATTCCAACCAGAAGACCGTAACCGGCAAGCAGAGTCGGCCCTGTTTCAAGAAGCGGTTATTGCACCTTTCACTAAGGATCAGATTCAGGGCTACGTCGAGCAATTTGTGGCAGCAAACGCACCGCAGTGGAAGACCCATGGCTACTTGCAAGCACTTGATCGGATTCCAGGATTGAAAGACCTAGTGAGGAACCCGTTCCTGCTAACGTTATCGTTGCAGGTTTTGCCAGGCATGGTAGATCCAGGACAGAATCTCTCGGCAGCTCGTATCACTAGAGTCGCACTGTATGACCAGTTTGTGGAGCAATGGCTGGAGCGAGGCAAAATCCGGCTAATCGAGAATGTGAGCGACCAAGACAGTAAAGCATTTGAGAGGTTGTCGGATGAAGGGTTCATGCAAAAAGGCATTACATATTTGAAAGACTTGGCGACGGCGATCTTTCAGAATCAATCGGGTAGTTCTGTGGTTGAGTATCCGTCAGTCCGGGATCACGGAACATGGAAAGAAGAGTTCTTTGGTCACGGAGACGAGACGAAACTTTTGCGTGAAGCCTGTCCTCTGAAGCGCAGTGGCAACCAGTACCGCTTTCTCCATCAATCACTTTTGGAATATGGTTTGGCTCGGGCGGTATTTGAACCGCAAAAGAGAGGAACGGAAGGACTAAAGGCTGTGGAGCCAACAGCAATAGCGCCGCACCGGAGGAACATCAATTCGGATTCCAGGGTTCAGAACCGGGGTGTTATTGAGGAAGTAGTGGAGGCCATTGAACAGCTGTTGCTTGAATCGCCTTTAGGACGCACAAACTTTGTGGACGAGCCATCGATTCTACGATTCTTGGTTGAGCGTGTCCAACAGGAGCCTCTCTTCAAGAAACAGCTACTGGCGATAATCGAGCGATCGAAAACAGAAACAACGAAGCTCGAAATAGTGCACAGAGCGGCAGCTAATGCGATCACGATATTGATCAAATCAGGGGAGCAGTTCAATAGAGTTGATTTACAAGGCATACGGATTCCAGGGGCGGATCTGAGTCATGGCGCATTTGAATCAGCTCAGTTGCAAGGAGCAGACATGACAAATGTGATTCTTCGCAGTGCATCGCTTCATCAAGCTAATTTAAGCGGAGCACAGATGGAAGGCGTACAGTTCGGCGAGCTGCCATTTCTCTTGGAAAAGGACACGGTGCAGTGCTGTGTATATTCGCCAGATGGTAAAACATTCGCTGTTGGTCTTGAAGGTGGTAACATCAGCATCTACACAACGCTGGACTGGGAAAAGACGGAGACCTTGAGTGGTCATTTCAGCGACGTTTGTAGCGTCGTTTATTCACCAAACGGTGATCGGATTGCGTCTGGCAGTTATGACAAGACAGTGCGGCTGTGGGACGTTGAAACCGGAGATTGCCGCCACACCTTGAGCGGCCATAG
>MU616981.1:0-28515 GCA_025201705.1 Dissophora ornata
AGCTTTCTCGTCAAATTCGATTTGGTGATTGTTCTTCATCCCTTTGAACGCAAGGTACCCAAGGTGTTGCAACTCAGTATTCATTAGCTCATCGATTTCCTCGGGTGCCAATTTGTTGATTTGTTGCGGTGTGAGATCCTTTCCTCCAGCTGTTTTCTTGAGCAAAAGTGCATCTTTGCACCACAGTTTCCGCACCATTAGTTGATACAGTCCCGTCATGGTTATTGTGGGACCGTCCTTTGGAAGTGAATCCCAGCTGAAGCAGATCACGTCGAGTTGCACTGGAATATTGACCAGCCCCTGAATCAATGGCGTCTGTTGAATAAAGTCCTGAACTTTCCTCACTGCTTCAGGCTCGAGCACCTTGTCCAAGAATTCTTTGACATTCTGCTGACTGAATCCAACGGTCTCGAGCTCCAGATCTATTGATGGCAACAACGATCTGTCCAAGCCTGAGGGTCTTGAAGTGATGACGACATGTTGTTGCTCAAGCAGAGTCCTTAGGAATTCTTTCAAGTCAATGCCTTCATCACACTGTGCATCTGTTACAATCTCATCCAGACCGTCCAGGATGAAAAGAACCCTGCCCCCTCGAGCACGAGTTGCAAGTGCACGGGCCAATGCAGCTCCTTCTTGGTCAAGGTCCTTCGCAAAGAACTTCTCGCGTAATAGGCTTTCCAGAGTGCGGCTCTTGAATGCTTTGAGTTGACGCAATGGGAGCCACAGTACGGCGTCGAAAAGGTCTCCCCACAGTCCGGTCTGATGTACATGGACAAGCTTTTTGCACAGTGTTGTCTTGCCGATCCCGGCTCGTCCTTGTACCAAAATTGTTTTAGGAATGTTTTCACTTCCATCACGTAGCTTGCGCTTTTCGAAAAGTTTTTCCAAAGGAATCGACGACTGCATATTGGTTCTTTCTACGGCATCGATACTCCAGACTCGATGAAAGACGGCGGCTTGCTCCTTGAGATCTTGCTTCTCCTTTTCTCGTTGTGCTGGGGCCTCCACGATCGCTAGATTGACGAAGCATGTCTTCAGATCCAGTTCATCTCCAGAGACTCGAAGGATGACGAGGAATTGTTTATAGTACGTCTGGAGTGCAGACCGGATGTCTTCCAGACTAGACTGTGCAGGAAGAGTTGCGCGAATATCCGCTCCTATCTGGTCAACCGCGCCTTTCAACTCTATGCCGTTGGTTCGAATCTCTTGTTTGATATCCATAAATTGGGCTGGTAGATCATTCACATTCGCATTCCACTGATCTCTATCCTGAACGGCCTTGAGCAGAATCCCTTTTGGAGTAGCATGCCAAGTTGGATCCCATACTGGTCGTAGATCGTCCTGGCTCGAAGATTTGGGGGTGAGTGGGATTACCATGTCGTCCTTCGTGCCATTTGTAGATCCTTCCGGTATCCCGAGACGTAGAAGAGTACTCTGCACCATCTCTGGCACTAATGGAATAGGTTTTGTTCCTAGGGCAACAAGAAACTCGATAGCACCATTCCTGATCGCAGTGTCCGTTTGAACTACTGCAATCTCTTCGAGCCGCAAGACTACGCCTAGCTGAAAGCAGACATTTGATTGGAACTTGCTGTTGAGCACAAAATCCTCAAATTGCCGCCAACTATGTTGTCCCAGCAGATAATCGACATAGATCAGTCCCAGGTACCAGCGCTCCTTAATCGAACTGTCGAATATTTTTATGATATTTTGGTATGCCGACTCGGCGCTTGCCAGATCGAACTTGGTTGCCATATTCGATATATTTCCTGCCAGTGCAAATATCAATTTTCCATGGCGGTATATGCTCATTGGGAGTGACTCGTCGTTGCCAATGATGGCAAGGGCCTGTTTAGCATATAATGCTTGGAAGCATACCATCACATTTGAGTGTGAGGTTAAACCACCCAGATGTTTCCTGAGGTCGTCGTAGACGAATTCGCGATCAAGTCCAGTCACTTTTCTACGCACCATGGCATCAAGGAGTGAGTTGAGAGCCATGAGCAAAGGCAGCAGTTGGCGATCATTGTTGGTAGTGCGAATATCGTTCAGACGAGCTTGGAGAGGTTTGAGAATCTCCAGAAAGGTTCCTTGCGATGAACTCAAGTCCACCTCATCAGGTAAAAAGTCCAAGATGACGGCCAAGCCTTGAAGAGCAATACTGGTGAGCAGAGGCCTATCTCTCAGTACGCGGAGGATCTCCGTGGTAATGTGCAGGAATATGTCTCGGTTTGGGATGTCAGCCAGGACTGCTAGTTCCTGCACAGTGTCAAAGGTGATGGGACCTTTGCCGAATTCTTTAATGATGTCGTAAGTCTTTTTTTCAATGATCCCTTTCGCTTCGTCGTCAGCAATCTTGTACGCGGCCGTCATAGAGCGAACATCTGATACTATGCCAACATCGCCGACAACAGTTTCCGATGCAAAGGTCGAAGGAGTTCCCACTGTCGATTGGGTGGTCAAGGTGGATGTGGATATGCAAGTCGATGCAGACACGGACGCGGATTGGGAATCAGTGTTGGCCAGAGAAGCAAGAGTGAACTGAGTACACAGCGGAAAGAAATACTGGCATGGAGTTGCGATTTGAGAAGGCTCTTTCACCACCGGCTTGAACTTTTCCTTTGCGTGATGGAGATACACACGCAATCCAACTGGAATGTGTCGGCGAGAATTGCTGTTTTCCATGGATGCCTTGGATGCCCTGCATAGAGGTAGAATCTCCAGCCGATCATGAGCTTCATTAGAGCAAAATTTGCTAGCCTTCTCATATTTTGCTTTGGCTTTGTCGAAGTCGCCTAGGTCTCTGTATTGATCGCCTTCTTTGATGTAACCTAGGCCTTTTTGCACTTTAGGGAGGTATGTCATATGGATTATAAGCTGTTGCGTCTTGTCGTCATTATGCCATTTCCATTGGCATTCCATTATATACATTTTACACCGAGATAATTGACAATTGTTGTTGTTCATGGTATATAACTTACACTGAGAGTCAGTGATCTTGGAAGCACTGCCAGAGATCGAGCGTGAATGACCAGAAACAGGCCTGCCATCATGTGTTGTGGCTATAATAGAGTAGCGACCTACTGAATAAACTATATTCTTTTGATCCTGGATTTCTGCTGTATGCTACAAGAACAAGCACAACTTACAACCCATGGTGGACTTGACAAAGCCTTTTTGAAGGTGTTTCGGCGGGTTTGGCCGCTTGAACTGTTGATAACAAGCGCGAGTTCCTGAATTGTAAGGCCAAAACTCTTGGGTGAATATCTTTGTCAACATTAGTGTATCTACGTCAAAGGCTAGTCTCACGCTACTTACCAAGCAAGCAAAAAACGAACAGAGAGACAGCGATAGAATTAATGGTGTGAAGGGTGCGAGAAGGCTAGTGAGAGAATGAAAGAACAGAAAGAGAAAATCTCAACATCAAAAAGGCACCACAAGCATGGTTTGCAAATTTCAAGATTCATGCAAACCTTAAACATGTTGCGATCGCAAACTCACATCCTTTCCCATCCACGGGATACTTTTACAGCATGCATCGAAAAAGAAGATGGGGGCGTCGAACTCTCGATCGGCTCAATCGATCATATGTCAACAGGCACCACCGGCAGGTAATGTAACCGCTGCTCATTATTGTAGGCGTTTTAAGCACAGCCATGTCGTTCATATCACTCATGTGTACAATTCTTCTCTCTTTAATCGTATAGACCTTTGGTGGGAAGATATCCCCGTAATGGTTATGGTACTTCTTGTTTTTTTTTCATTTGCGTTGTAGATCTGCCAAGGAGAATGAAAAGCATCAGCCTCCTCGGAGGGAATTCTTCTGGCATTGAGCATTGATGCAGAAAACTTGTAGGGAATCCCAGAGATGACTGTCCGGTGTTGATAGTATTTTGTTGAGGCGGTGGAGGCGAGAATAAGGAGGGAGCCGCGTGTGATGGGGAGTGAATAATTGTGATGATCTCGCTAGATAAATATTCCTCGCTACATTAACATCCCTGGGTCTAATAGTATATCCTGCCATGACAGATGGGCAATCTCGATGGAGACACTCCACAGCACCATGGGATACTCTGTGTCTTTATGACACCATCGATCATCCGCCGTATACGTGCCAACCGCACCTGGCGGAAACAGAATGGACACACCTTCGACCTGCGGAATTCGTCTGTGATTATCAGGGAGCAATATCGGCCATGTTCCTTGTACAGCTTTGAGCCACCTCGTCTAATGCCCTGATATAGTTGAGCCTACACCTGTGCCAGCGTCGCCTGTAAACATGATTAGGATAAGACTGGGCTGCTGCTTTGGACATATCGTTACTGTATTGGAGTATCCTTTCCATTGAGATGACGGGGGGATTGTGAACCACTGCACCAGCCATCTGTGGCTGATACTTTTGGTTCAGTGGGCGAAGCTGGAATGTGACTACTGACGACTTTGCGACATGTTGATCCTTGACCAGCTTCACGGTCGTCCACACTCGCATCCATCACCAGTGATCTGGTCCTACTTGTCGGTTGGTAGTATCATAAAGACCAATAAACCGTCAGTACAGGTTGATATCACAGCAGAAACAACAATAGCTGCTTTGAATAAGTGTCAAATGACACTTACCCCTGAGACTCGGAGTTCTGGCTCTCCGATGCATCTCGTCTCTGATAGTCGCGATTATTGTTGTTCTTGCAACCGCTGCGGTCATGGTAGTTATTAGTTTTGTCTAATGAGCGTTCTTTAATTGGATGATGGAAGAGAACGTCAAGGTGTAGCAGGTCGTTTGTATTCATGGACAGAGAAACCATGCACGAGTGATTGCTCTCATTACTGGAATGAATAAAACAGCACCCAGTGGTACCTTGTTTAGTTTGGTGAAGGAATCCGCAAGCTCACTTAGTCGCCTTTACTACTTCTTATTGCAAAAATAGACCAGATCGATCGTCATTGAGGCGCTGAAAACCATGACACGGGAGCAATATGCGCCTCAAAAACAGAGATCTGCATGTTCACTTGGGCACATATATCAGTTTCCACGGTAAAAACGTGCCAAATTGCGAGATATTGCAATGTGGGAAGCCCAGGTTAGAATTATTGGCTTCGAAATCGACCAAGAAAGATCTTTCTAACAGTAACCCATACATCAAAAATGCTCCCAGTTATTGAAGGAACAGCTTCATGAAAGAAGCTGCAAGCTCACTTAGTCGTGTATACCGGCTTCCAAGGTAAACTTCACCGCTTTAACCACCGCCGAAAATATGTCTGTCGAACATTCCATATCAAAATGAATCCTTTGAATCCTTTCTGGTGGCAAAACTTTACGTCAAAGTACTCATGTATGTTGAAGAAGCTGCATTATGAAAGACGTTGCAAGCCCACTCAGTTTTTTCCGTCACTTTGTAAAGTGGCGTATTTTTGACGCCAGTAAAGGTATAGTTTGACCGGTATCTGCTTCAAACCCTCTTCATGGCTAGACTTTGCGATCTCAATCCAAGCATCAACTAGCACCTATCGACCGGAGGAACAGCATGCCGAAGGAACGTGGATGCTATTTTAGTCACTCTTGTTGAATTTCACGGCAAATAAATAAATGGCATTGCTGCTAGAAGAAGGTACAGTTTATTTTGTTGCATTTCAAAGAAATTTTATGGCCGTTCGGGGTATATTTCTGGTACGACTTTTGAGAGTAAAAGGTCTAGAGCAATGTACATTAGATGCTTGTTGCACGCTTTGTTCTGGAAAGGTTCCAACGCTTCCTGTGCAGCTAGTAGATGGTGCACTCCATCTTCTCCAAAGAATGTATCGCGTAATGGCGCTGTTGTTTTCAAATTACAGTTGCAAGGATGTATTAGTACGCACTATAAAAAAGAGAATGCAAAGAACGCACTAGTGCTTGATGTATCCGTTTACCTGGGATGGTCCTGAGAATTCGTCGCTCAGCCTCTTTGCGCGCTTTTTCCATCTCATCTACACCTCGCGGCCGTGGAGGGGACGAGTTTGGGTCAGGCCACAGGGCACGTCGGCCTGCTTGCAAGTACATAACCAAGCGCGGTTCAGCAAAGATCCAGTATACGCCATGTGCCAGTAACCTAGCCCGAGGACCCAAGAAACCAAGAAAATAGAAGTGTCGTAAAGTGTAACGTAAGTTTCAATGCTAACAGAGCTTCATTCACAGTTAATTCAGAAAGGCAACCGTCCTTACCGATCGATAGCGCCGCCTCCTAGTGTCCGAATTAAGGGCCAGCCCATAATCTCCCATTGTCTCCAGATCACTGGGTTCCGTTCCTCGAGATAGAAAATTTCCTTCGCCATCCTGAGGATTCCAACCTCCAGATCCGTGTGGTCGGGTGCATCCAGCTCTGCATAGATCCATGCCATAGACTGTGATACCTGGCTTATCCTGTTTGGCATGATTACCATGAAGTTCAAAAACGCTACGAGAAAGGCTCCAAAGGGAACGAAGACATTGTCGATCATGTAGGAGGTATACTTTGGAGGAGCCTCAGTCACGGCCCAGATCGTGCTCGACCGTATCTTAGACATCAGAGTGGGATCGCTTTGAGGTTGATTAAATCGCGAAAAACCTGTGGTATCATTGTTGCCAGTAAAAGATGGTCTAGTGGCTGTCGACCCGTCTGCGGTACGGGTCCGCTCAAAAACACTGTCCTTTTCTTTAGAGGATTTGATGTCCAGAGGTATTTGAAGTGGCGGTTCAAGCGATGAGACATATAGCGGCGAATATGACTCTCTTTTGTTCATTGAGCGACTGTTTGACGACTCCATATCGCCGTCATCTGCTGCACCAGATATACGTTGGGAGAGTAAGCCGTCGTTTCTTTCCGGTCGTGCCAATGACGATTTTTGCATGCGTTTTTTGTGTTGTGCGGGCGACGGTCGCTCGCTCCCGGGCTGCAGTGATTCCAGAACAGACGCCTGAGCCTCTTGCAGCATATTCACCATCTCATCCGTTGTTTGAATATTGGGCGTTGACGATCGACGAGTGATGGTCCCTTGTGCACCCCCTTTGGACTTCCCGAGACTCGCCAGGAAGGTTGTAAAATTTTCGTCAGAAGTGTCCATTTTGTCCGCGGCCTTTCTCAAAAACGCTTCGTATTGATCGTCCGTTGGCTCAAAGTCGGTGAGCAACTACAGGCACCCGCATTGAGAGGAAACGAATAAAGCATGTCAATACGCCTGTCCTTTGAAATAAAATGACGTCCACACAACATTAGTGTGAAACACTTTGTATCTTACAGTGTTGACGATGTAATTGATCATGTCTGGCTCTGTCAAGATCTCCACTAGGCTCCTCAGAACAAGACAGCAAAGGATCTCCCTTACGAGCCACCGCACGCAATCAGACTCATATTCCGATGAAGGGAGCAATGTCCGCAATAGCTCGTCTGCAATCTGTCGAAGATATTCCTTTTCAGACTCTTCGCCGTCTTTCAGCGCAAAATGAGGTTGCAGTCCGTGAAAGATGGACTCTATTGTCTGGTTGGGAGCGTAAGCAGTCTCCAGCTTTTGCGCTGCTTGTCTATAATCCATATAGTGCCTCTTCAACACCTCTGGTACATCCTGCAACAATAGCCCGACCCAGTCAACCTATCATTTCGAAGCAACAAGGAATCAGCATCTATGAATTGAAGACAGAGCATCCCCTTGGGGATATCAATTGACGTCCTTATCGAGCGCTGCACTTGGAGTTACCTCTTGACACCGGCGCTCCAACTTGCGTGCGATATCAATGACCACATTGACGATGGACGCGACAAACTGTGGGTCCGAAGAGAAACTGGAATACCATGTCTGAATAAAGTCCCTGACGAGCAGAGCCAGAAAGTGGTAAGACTCTGCATCGAGGTCGGGGTGAGGCTGATTCAGTAGCTGGGGGACGGGCTCTCGCAGTTGAATGTGTCGAGGAAAGAGGATGCGGAGATAAGGCGCTGCTCCTGGCAGGTGAGCCGGATGCTGTGAATGCTTACTCCTGCGTTGCGGTTGCTGCTGCTGCATCGTAGACTATGTTTGCTTCGTGAATGGGAGAGGGCAGGAGCTGGATTGCGACGAGTGAAGGTTGACGTTTCAACAGAACCACCTGCCCAAGGCTTTCTCATCCGTCACGTGTATCACGAAAGAGGAGGAGTGCTGACCAACGAATGCCAGATCTGAAGTGATCAGATCAACCAGATCAAACAAGATCAGATCACTGGAAACAAGAACACACCAACAAACATGCATTCGCGTCTATGCTATGTCGAAGGTAATGGTTGTCATGGCTGTTGCCGTTGATATTGATAATTCCCTTTTTTTTTTATTATCTCGTATTATTTCATTATTGGTATATAGCCGTTAATCTCGCCAATTGCTTGATGGTCCCTTACCCAAGGTGATCTATCTTTACGGTCGCAAGAAGAGACATAATGTTAGCCGAGGGTTCGATGTAAATCGATTTCATAAACATTTCTCAATGGAATGGGCAATTGTCAGTTGGGTGCAATAACTATCAACACTGTGATTCAGGCGGTAATTCCAGCTTTAATTGCGTTTGTATCATCACGTTGCCCATTGTGTAGAGGATAAGAAGGATGTACGAGGCTTACCAGTTGATATCGAGCAATGGATGCAGCGAGGAAAGGTGAAGGAAAGGAAAGGAAAAGGAAGTGGGGAGGATGTGAACAAGAAAGAGAAAGGTGGAACAACAAAAAGAAGCTCTATTTAAAGGGACCTCAATTGAAGCCACTTCTGCAGGCCTGGAAAAAAAGGCTGTCCGATCAAAACAAACGAAAAAGAGTTTCAAAAAAAAAAAACGCGTCGCGGTTTATTACTACCTTTGTTCTTTATTAATAAAACCCTGTTCAACGCCATCCTTGCCATGAATCCAGTTCAATCCCCGCCCGCAGATAAATGGCTGGGAACCTCGGTCTGTCGTGCGGGACGCAGGAACTTCTAGATCTCGAGTGATGCGTGCGAACGGAGTAGTTGCTACTGCACACAATCTTGCATGCAATCTTTCCATTTTGGGCTTTGCTGTTGCGAGAGTGTGTCCTGATTGAAGAACAGGATGCACACGGGGCTAATCGAATGAGGACTGGTTGCTTGTCGAGATACCTATCGGAACCTGGCCTGATAGGCAGAACATGCAAGCCTACAAAGCCAGCTGAGGCATATTCAAAGGTGTTGGTCGGTAGACATGTATTGTTGGTGCCGCACATCAAAGCCATGCACGATACTCAGGCACTCTGAACACGTAGCTGGGGTCTGCCGCGTCGGGTTGGCCAAGAAACATGCTTGTGCGCAGAGTAGCAGTTTTTACCACGATCTGTACTGAAATCTTGATTGCTGCCATCGATTTGTGAAGACTTGTATGCATGATTGTCTTGACGCCTGCTTGGATCAAGGATCAGATCCAGACGTCTATTTTAAAGAGCGGCGCCCTGCCAAAAAAAGGATTTCATATTTGCCGTGTGATGAATATCGGGGGTATTGAATAAATCAATAAATTACAAACCAAGGGATGCATTGATAGTTGGAGCATGCGGCAGTGCCAGTGCGCGCCTTTTTTTTATCCTTATATCCCTTTCTTATTTTCTTTTTTGCTTTTGCCTTTTTTCCCATCAGCGATTCTGAACCCACAATCCCCATCCTCATTCCTCTTACATTCCTCTACTACAACGGCCTGATTCTGATTCACACTTAAAACGTTATGTCGCCCACGACAGCAGCCATAGCAGCCGCTGCAGCCTTTCGAGGCAACACCCTCTTCGTCCACTACTCAACCACCGAAAATAACCTCGGGACGCTTTATGCACTCTCCCCTACTTCCACACCGGCCGGTAGCACCAACTCCAACGCTCTATTGATCCAGCCCCAAACCATTTTGGTCGATGGCCTCACCTCGCTCGGCCCTTCCCAGGCACGATCTACATCGGGCACTGCCAGCCTGGTCTCAACAACGACTATTAACCCAGGAGCAGGATACCGACACGATCTTATTCTAGCTTTCAACATGCCTACTCCTTTCCTTTTCCGCCTGACACCTGCATCTCCCAACAATGGTGGAGACCTCTCATCTAGTGCCAACAGCTCGTCCTGGACACTTGTTGATCAGAGTAAATCAATCACCGCAATGTCCGGTGTCTTGCAGCTGTCGTTGTCCTCAGGCATAACAGGCAGCGGAGCAAGTGTTGGCCAGGCCTCTTCTGAGGGATCAGCAGTCTACGAATTGCTAAGCTCGGCAATATCGACTGCACTAGTCAAGATGGATGTGTCCGGTACGACAGGAATGCCATACGTCCCTCTCCCATCGATGATCAGTCACCAACTGAGCACGGTCGCGCCGCCAAAAGTCATCCGCCTGACGGACAGTGGCAAGTTTGATGTGGTCGTTGTTGGAGGTTGCAATACCACCACCGTTGCGACACCGGACGAGACTTGTTTATGGTTCTCAGGCGACATGGGCAATGCAGTGGTAAGTAACATTACATTTCTTCCTATTGCAACACCAGCTTGCATCATCGAACTAACACAACAATATATCAATTGTATCCCGCAAATTAGTCAATAACGAACATGCCATATGACCCCACCAGCTGCATTGTTGAAGGCAAGTCTTTTGAAGAAAAGGAATCTCGTTCCCTGCTCACGTGCTTACCTAACGGTTACGAAGGATCAGATTACCCAGTTGGAGCTGGGCAAACGAGAAATCGGCAAATTTCCCTCGGAATGGTGCAGCTTACGTACAGGTTAATTTCTTAAACATTGATAGCAAACGGATCGATCATCGTCGCATCGTCTACGAATATTTATACTTATCCATATACTGGCATCGTGCAGTCAGGGAACTGGACAGTTCGTCAGCCTTCAGGAATCGTCCCAAACCTTCCATCTCCCATCTTAGCCTGCTCCACAGCGAACTCTACGTTATACGCAGTGACTCAGGGTAATCAACGCATGCATAGACCTCAAATCTTTTAGTGCGCTCTTTCCACGTTTTAAATCACAAAAACGGTATCCCAAATTAACGCTTCCGTTCAACTTTATATTAAACAGGCCATGCAGGGATGCCATCGATCCATTCAATCGATTTAACGAGTTCAAATTGGGATTGGCAGACAGTACAGCTGTTACAGACCTCCGCCAATGGTACAGGCACCGTGCCACTATCTTCTTCAGGAAGCAGCGGTGCCAGCGAGGATAGCAATAACAGCACAGGCGGCAATAAGAGTCTCTCACCCGCCGTCATCGCAGTCATCATTGTGGTCGTCGTGGTAGCTCTTCTCTTGGCTCTGCTAGCCTTTCTATGGAAACGTCGGAGAAGCAGGCAAAAGTCAACATTTAGGATGGACGATCAAGCCGAGAAAACGGCTTTTGAACCTGGCCCCACACAAGGATATTCACCTTCCTACAATGGGTCTGTTGTGACAACGAGCTCAGGGGCGCCGGTAGTAGGAGGCGCGCTGCCCGATACCCAAGAGTGTCCCGAAGTTGAGCAATCGACAAACAGCCACGTACCATCAGAATTAGCAGCTCAAGCACCTCCCATTCAAATCTCGAGACCATGGACACCTCAAGACTCATTTGTACAGTCTTCATCGACGCCGATTCGCGCCAATGTCGTTGCGGGTGACAAGCAGGAGCTATTCAGCGAGGAAATTGTTATTCCTTCTAAGTCTGCTGTAAGCAATCGCTTGGCCAACCAATCCAGCGCCCACTTGCAGCCAGGTACTTCTACACCCGGGACAGCCAACAATCCACGGATACAACACGTGATCTCGCCAGGATTGGCGAATGCTCAGCTGATTCTCCAACAATCTCAAACGCCGCCAAACCAAGCGCCGCCAATAGGGCCAGATGGCCGCCACTACTGACCCTGAGCAATCAATAACGCTACTGCATCGGAGTAACCTCGAATAATCCATCCCGTTGACGGTCGACGGTACAACCCGATATCATATACCCACCCGCGCGAATGAGCAATGCTGTAATTTAGTAATAGTCGTACAAATCCAAATGCATGATTTATTATGTCAATCGAATTATAAATGCGGCTAGTTGTACCCATCGCCCACTCCACACTTCTCAGGGTTCGTAGCATCATTCCCGAGCCAGCTCGGAAACTCAACTGCGCCTTTCAGTATCAATGAAAAGACCACAAAGATCGCCATGTTACAGATCTGTGTACCCGCATCCAAAGCAGCCGCCAGCACAAATGTGTACCGTCTCCACCATTCGTGTCGATATCGCAAAACCAAAAACGCAAAACAAAATGCCACAATTCCTGCAGAGGCTACGAAACTTGCAGGCGCTTGGGGCACGAAACTTGCACCGACACAGATCAAGGGAGTGTTGACCAGGTGCCAGGGAAACCGACGTAAACAATACTCGAGTGTACTATCGGGGTTGCCGTGGTAGATGTGTGGGACGTGCGTGTGCACGGGCTTGGTACTAGTAGTGTTTGGTGTAGAGGGTGGAATAGTGTTGTCGTTGGCAGTGGTATCGTTGCTGTTGCTATTGTTGCTTGAATATCGGTTCTCAGATGAGGATGAGGGTCTCGCGTTTTCTGATGACGCAGATTTGTCAGTCAACCCTGCTTCTTCTTGTAGTGCTTGTTGCCTCTCTGAATGATGTTTAGATTGTTTTCGATAAAGGAAAGGCCAATGATTCTTTAGCGTTCGATCCGTCCACGATCTTCCACCCTCCAAATGCGAAGGTCTGTTGTCTGCCATGGTAGGGTCCATGTCTTCGTGTCGACGAGAACGATAGGGGTTTGGGAAGATGGCGGTAGTAGGGGTATCTCCTTCACTTGACGCAGCGATGTAGTCGTTAGGACATGTACATTTCGGCATGAAAGGGAGGAAAGATGATTCGCCCATGCACATGGCGCCATGTGGTGGGTAGTGTCGATACATGACATAGAAAGGAATCGGCAACAGGATACCGAGAATGAAGCAGTAAGGTAAAAAATGGTAGATCGATCCCTCAGCGAATAAGCGCTTTGGGGAGATAGCGCCCCAAAGCAAAGACGCTGAAAAAAAGAGATCCAAATTTCTGAAGGACCACCCACTGTAGAAAGAAAATCAGACCATGGACAGAGCGAAGTTTATGTTACTCGCGTGGCAGAACAGCAAAACGGCGTACAGAATTTAAAAAAAAATACATACCTTCGAGGATTGGCGTCGAAAAGCGCCTGCCGGTTATAAAGCAGTACCCATTCCAATACTTGAAGGTTGACAAACGCTCCGACAAGTGTACCATAAACCACGGCGATGAAGATCTTGCGTGGAGGGACCTTCATGTAGTGGCCGAGCTTGAATCCCTGGGTCAGATTCAGGCACTGATATAGTGCCATATAGCTGTAGCACTTGAAGACCGAGTTGCCCAATTGATTGCCAGCTACATAGTTAATCACGATTGGAGGCAACGTGTTAGGTTAAGACCTTAGTACATTATCTTCTAACTATGGCGCAGACGGAGAACACCGCTGAATAACTTGAAAGTACTCACGCAGCAAATATCCGCAAACAACTTCGCTAAGCACGTTAAGACCGATCTGTGAGCTCGACAGCGCTTGAATGATCGCCATGGGGAGGGCAAGCACTGCGGCGAGGAGTAGTGCAAGAATTAATGCGTACACGGGTAGATGAATGTCTGTGGTGTTGCACACAAGCACCGCCATAGCGAAGCAGACCACAAACATGATCCCGAACCACCACCCTGGAATCTATTATCCAAGCAAACAAACAAAAATCACAAGGGGTTATTTTAAGCCATGATCGACGTATATTTAATTTCGCGCATCTTTTCCTGCTTTCCGACGACAAGTTTTCATAATGGACAAACCTCGGGATATGCACGCATACGTGAGGTATGAATGTCCTCTACTCCAAACATCTCCGTCGGGATTTGGTCTCGATCATCTACAAGCTGCTTTGAGTCGCGTCGTGGTGTTGCCGTACCTGAAGTTTGTGAGAATGGAATTGCGGTACAATCTTGTTGTTGCGACAGCTGTCGGTAGTGATATAACTGCTGGAAACTGCTCCGTTCTTCTGCACCAATTCCCAAGACCCCCGTCCCTCCAACGCCTGCACCTCCATCTGGAATGTCTTTTCTGAGTGGCACAAACGATGTACTGTCTCTTTTACTCGATGATCCATATCCCTGACTGTATCCAATGGCTCCATGGCCCATTACCGATGCCTCAATCCTTGCTGCTGGCTCCTTGCCTGTCGACGATGAAGCGTGTGAGTCATGGAAATACTTTGACATTGCCTCACCTAGAGTCGAACCCTTCACTCGTTGCCACTTGCGAATAGAGCGAGTCTTTGCGATCAACCAGATGTCTGATCCATAAAATAGTGAGACATGCACAAAAGTTGCAATAACTGCCATAAAACTAGTGCCGTAGGTGATTGCGAAATATGGTGTCATGATGACAGGCGAGTAGGACTCGTACATGGTGACGTTAAAGGAAAGGTCCTTGTTGACGATACGGGAGACGTCGTAGAGTTGAGAGGAGTTGTCATATAGGTTGGAGGAGACGATAGGATATGACATGGCGGACCAGTAGTTTGAGAAATAGACGATCGGCGTCACGATCCAGAGCATGAGAATCAGTCCGATGAAGAAATTGCATTGAGCCCACTGTTGTGTTTTTTTTTGAAAAAATGATTTAGGCAGATCAGGCTTCATTCTAGAGTTGGCAGGTAGTTTTGTCAAACTTCACATTGTCTCTTCTTGTCACTTACCCATGGTGTGTACAGCGGTCCAACACCGCTGATGATCGACCAATCGAGAGATATGCATCCGATTCCAAGACCCGTATATCCACTTCCCAACTTGCGCAAGACATTGCTCGAGGGCTTGATCCAACAGAGCAGTGTCATCGAGGCCAAGACAGGCATGAACATCCTTGGCAGCCATTGGTAGATGAAGACTGCAAAGAATGCGTACCAAAAGAGCTGCATCCGTGTAAACCATCTGGTCAAGACCTTGTGCTCATGCAACGTATTGTACAATGACACGTTAACAAGAGTTGCAGGCCAGATCATGACCGATGGTTTGATCACGTAATCGAACAAAAACCAAGCCTAAAATGCGGAAATGGAGCAATAAAGGTTAGGCTAGAGACTACATGATCGCATTGCGACAGAGAAGACTCGTAGCAAAGCGATCTTCCATTACCATGCTGAATCCGATGCATTGCGAGCTGACAACAAGACCTATTCCCGTCAAATTTCCGAGCGGCGAGTTGAACACCAGGGACTGAATCGCCAATACATTGGTGGCATATGCCTACGAAGAAGAGATATTGGAATTTTTAGTTGGAATCGTCAAGCCGGCGCAGATTGCTCGGTGCGAGAACTTTTAAAATGCTGCTCTTACGGGTGAACATCCAGCTGCGGCAGCAATACCAATTAACATATGTTCCTTCATGTTGAATTTCCCCGGATTCAGTGTAAACTTCCAAGATATCCGTCTACTCTTTGGTTGTCCAGCACCAGTGCCAGTCACACTGCTCAATCCATTCTTCGCATTAGCAACATTTGACCTTGAAAGACCACTTCTGTCCGTACTCCGAATAGGTCCTCCTGTCAACTGACTTCCAATTCTGCGCCCATTCCCACTGAGCGTACTATCATCTGAATTGATGCCAACTTCATACTCAGACACATTCTCCTGCGATGACGACCACCCGCACCATTTCCGAAAGGCCCGTCCTAGATCAGGGACCCGAATCTCAAATTCGCGGACTGGCAACACCTTCGCCATGGCTTTGCCGCAAAAATATGAAGCCAGTTGAACGAAATAAATCGAGAAATAGGCAGAGTTACTACGGAAGAAGTTATACTCTGAGATGGCGGCACCCATGACGATAAAGATAGTGGAGAGAACCCACATCCGGAAGGTGAAACACGGTAGGGAAGGGTCGTCGACTGTGCCAACCGTCGCGCGTACGACTTGGATGGGAGAGTTTTCGAGAATCATGCCTGCACCTGAGAGAACTCCACCCATTCCTCCTCCTGCTGCAACTCCAGTTCTAGTGGCGATGGTATCGCAGTTGGAATGTAGTGCTTGTGATTGAGAGCGTAGGCTCGCGACGTTGCTGAGATTGGAAGCGGCGAGACTGTGCTGACGATGTCGCTCTGAGATCTGTTGAGAGACCGTGTCCACACTGCAGATAGAATGAGCAGAACGCCCTGTATTCAAGTTACCGGGGTGCCTGCTGTGCCCTCCTGCCGCTATACCGACATTTCCCATTCCTACTGCCCCTCGACTGTCCTGACTGACGGTCGACGTTCGACCCTTGAAGCTGTACACGTCTTCGGGCTTCCTAGGAAACTCCATCGAGAGAAGCATAGTTGGAGAAGTTGCCTTTGTCATGTCGTTGAGAGGAATATCCTCAAAGTCCGTTGCCAGGACATCCAATGCTGAAACACCCTTGCTAGTACTGGTACTCTCATTGTTGAATGGATCAAAGCCTATCGCATCAAATCCAATCGCACCGCTGCTGCTACTGTTATTGCTACTGAACCCAAATCTAGGAAGCTTCAAGTCCATACCCATACCCATTCCAACCTGACCCAACTCCAGATACGAAGCATCGGTTTTGCCATTAAGGCTACCGCCTGTGTTAAAGATATTGTAACCATAGCTCTTCCTTGGTGTCAACGTAGTTGCTGTCACCTTTGAATTAAAATCCGAACCAACGCAGCTACTCGATTTGGTGCTGGAGCCCACGCGACGATGGGGGCGAGAGACGGATCGAAGTAGTCCCGATCGCGTACTGGCAACAATCGATTTCTTGAGACCTTTCAACGCGCTACTATTGCCACTCGGATCAGTGTTCTGGAGGTTTTCGAGGCTGTTCTTGCAGGAGGTACCAATTGAACAAGGGCGATGCGTCGTGTCGGACTGTTGTGTGCCATTCTTGTTGCTCTCATCCTCTGTTTCATTGACCGTTGCAATTGCCAGCGACGTCGACGAGGATGAGAACGACTTTTCATCCGAATGCTGCAGCGATTGTTGTAGCGCTTGCGATTTCTTTTGTTTAGCCGCCGCTTCTGCAGCAGCTGCAGCAGCCTCCACGATTGCTGCGCGAGCTTCTGCTGCGATTGATGCGGCTGCCGCAGCCGTTGTGAGCGCTTTCTGCTCCTTGAACACCCTTGCTGCTCGTTGGAAATCCTCGATCTGACGCTCATTATTGTATTGCGCAAACTCCTCTCGTACAAATTGGCTAGAGTAGTTGTACTCCATATCGCGCGATTTACGAGAGGATTTCTTGTTTTTGTCCTTGTAACGTTTGCTCCCAGTGACACCTCGGAGACTGTTGAGCTTGCTTTGCATCTTTTGAACTCTGCTACTACCACTAACGCTGCCAGGACCGTTCCCCATGACAATAGGATCGCCCTCGCTGTATATGGACCCGCCTCCCACACCGTGGTGGTTATAGCAACAGTAGCAACATCCTGATCCAGCACCTTCTTCATTGTTCCCGCCGACGCCTCCTGCCTCGGACAGATTTTCTCGCCCCGCATTGTTCTCCTGAAGACATTGGCACCCAGCAATACTACCACCGCCATTACCGGCCAACAAATCTTCCTTGCTAGCGCTAAACAGCGACTTTTGTGATACGGATAATTTCCTGAATGTGTTGACTGCCAGTTTCGAAGAGAGATTCTTAAAGGGTCCTGGAGAAGGCGAGGATGACTGCGGCACCATGTTTGAGTTGATAGAACCAGCTATTGATGTACTCGACCCTGAGATTTCCATGTCTGTACCTCCTATCGAGGCAACTACTCCAGGCACACCTGGTGTTGCAGAGGTTGGTGTCGAAGTTCCCCACGTCGTGGCTCCCGCCCCGCCCATCGAGGGATGTCGACCATGACATGGATGGTCATAATGATCATGGTGACCATGATGGCGATGATTTTGGCTATTCTGTGGACAGTTCTTGCAGTGGTTCACTATGTGGTTCACATAATTTCCCCCGACAGCAGACGCGGATATTGATGGTGTTGGTCGTAAGTAGGGGTAATTCAGACTTTGGCTCAGGGCCGCTTCTGATCCTGCAGAACTTGGTCCGTATGATTGATTCCTATTACGATTACTTCCATGCTGGTGTTGGTGGTGGTGATGGTGGGAAATGTCCTGTGATGATGGTTGCTCAAACTCGGATGGGTCGCCAGAACTGGGCGTGTATCCAGAATGCAACGTTGTGGCACTTCCTGCTAGATGCGCTTGTGCTAATCCAAGTCCGTGTCCATGAGTATGTACTTCGCGACTTGAAAAGTAATCGCTGCTAGCACCACTGGCATTACAATGATTGTAAAAGGGGTGGTTGGGGTGATCCTGGTGTGCAGAGTTCTCTAACCAGGATTGCCGTCTGCTCGAAGTTTCCCCGCTCTCATTTCCACTCCCTGCTCTTGCTCCTGCTCCACTAGCACCTGTCTCCAATGACGCTGCTGTAACCAGTGCATTCTGTGAAGAACCGCGGTGTAACAAGAAACTATGATGCCGATACTGCTGTATCGCACTATCAGGCCCTGGTGTCTGATTCCCAGACATCGGTGTCGTTGGTATAGGACTCTGCATTACATTCGCCCCCGTCACCATTGTACCACCAGCACTACTGCCAGCAGCTATAGCATTTCCAGGATTCGCCGTTGTAGTTGCAGAATGCGAATTATGATTAATATTACAAAAACAAGAACAAGTCGAACACAAACCCTACATCGATGCTGCAATAGACCCACCAGCTGATATAGACATCAACCCAAGACCAAACGCCGATGAAGAAGTTGGGCTCATCATCATCATCCGTGATCTTGGAGGGATACTGAGGGACGGCGTACTTGAAGGCATTATTAACGAAAACTGAAGGTCGTCCTGTTGTTGGAGCTGCATTTGCATCATCCGCCACTCACTCATGGAACCAGGTGTTCGGGGTGTTGTTAGACTTGCTGTGGTAGGTGTTGGAGTTGTGAAATACGACCCAGGAGTTCCTGATCCCCCCACATTTGCCAGTGGGTGGTTATTATTGCCCCCGTTGCAGTTGCAATAGGTACTGGTGGTGTGATGCGAGGAAGAAGGTAGGGCGGAAGTGTGAGGGGTACGGGGGGTTTGAGACGCAGAGCAATTATCGTGTTGATGCGCCGCACGGTGAGCATGAGCCTGGGCCTGTGTCTGATGCCCCTGACCCTGAGCCGTTGAGGAGTGGAGAGCAGAACATGAATTCGTGACGATGGCATGCGGGATATCAGCTCGTTGATGTCGCTGTTTTCTCGTTTCAGGTTCAACAACAGCAGCAGCAGCAATAGGGGTTGTCGCACAAAAAACGGATCCTTTGTCAATTAGGGACGTTGCCGCTATTTCTGTGCTTGTATTTGTGCAATTGAATTCACCGTTGCTGCTGCTGCTGTTGTTGTTGTTGTTGTCGTTGCTGCTACTGAAAACTACGCCGCCACCGCCGCCAAAAGCTGCAGTCGAAGTCGAAGCAAACGTGTGCCCGCTTCCAGGTGTTGCAGGGAAATATGATGTCTGACCTGAATGTGAGCCGGGTGTGGCAGGAGTCCCCCCAGGTGTCCTGAGTGGAGCCAATGACTGGTCCCGTCGAATGTAACTGTTGTTGGGTTGTTGTATCGTATTCAGGAACAAGGACCCTGGACTTGTCGTGCCTTGTTGTCGTTGCTGCCTTTGTGGTTGGTGCTGCTGTTGCTTTTGGCGATGATGGTCTTTAACAGTCAGATCTCCCGTTGCTACCATTGAGTCCGTGCCGTTGCCGCTTTCAATGACTGTCACTTCAGGTACACTTGAATTGACTGTTGTAGTGGTGGTAAAAGCACCGCTTGGTGATTCTTGTTTACTGCTTGTCGTCGTCGTGTCACCACCACCACCACCAATATCCTCATCAGGGTAATAACATTGGTGATCAGAGATTTTATGTAACACCAACGTTGTGGATGTATACTGCCGTTCCTGTTGCAGTTGCTCTTCTGCATCAGTCACAGCCGCCGTTGGTATTGTCAACCCAGTGCTCATAACCTCAGAGCCAAAGATATCCATTCCAAACTCCTTTTTCCGTCGAGGCATGGAGATGAGAGTTTGTTGTTGTCGAGGTTTAGGTGGTTTAGGCGCCTTGGCGGGTTTTGTCGGCTTTGAAGCCTTTTCGGTGTTATTTGATGTTGGCCAGAGAGGCATCTTTGTGGGAAATAAACGTGTGGTATAAAAAGGAGATGGCGATAGTACGAACGCTAAAAAGTGTGGGAATGATGAAGAGAGAGAGAAAAGGGTTGTAACCGCTGAGAGTGCGAGGGGGGGGGAATACTTGTGCAGATGAAGAGAAGGGATAAAGTGATCGAGGAGGTGGTGGTTCAAGGCGCAGCTTTGATGATCAACTAGGGCCAAAAAAGAAGAAAGATCTGTAAACGATATGAGTTGTGAGTACGTTGAAAGGAGAAGTACTGAAGCTGAAGCCGTTATTCTGCTTTTGGCTTCGAACATCCACACGCATTGCCGAATGATTACTTTACAACATACAAACTAGCAAGCAAAACTCAGGAACGTTTACTCACAGAATTCCGTACAACGATTTAATCTGAGGGCTGTAGGAAGAAATACAAAAAATACAAATAATAAGAGGAAATACAAAAAAAGGAGGGAATGATGTGGAAATAGAACGAGGCTATATATTAATTGAAAGCGTGCAACTCAGGAGTAAGGCACACCAGGTCATGCGAGTCAGAGAGGAGACTGCAACAAAAAGAGCAAAAGGGTAATAGACTAGTTTGAGGGTAAATGAAAGGGAACTAACCCGCTCCTGCTCATTGCAGAAGCTGCGCGGCCAGAGACCTTATCGTCGCTGAATCCCCCCCCCCTCCCCTCCCCGAGAAAGTGCAGGGTGATCGAAGGTGGCTTTGGCTTTTAACGTTCAAACACAATGCCAGTTCAGACTACGGCGAAAAGCTGTGCTTTTTGGTCTCCCAAAAATAGCAGCAAATCAATTGCCTTAATTGCTGGGCCTTTTCTTCAGATCAAGGAACCCGATACGAACTGGTCCAAGTTGTCATCGACAGTTCTCACTTCCAAGTGTCAACAATTGCGTGTGAATAGCAGAGGGAAGACAGTAAAATAAAATGAAAATAAAGAAGGAGGGGAAGACGGAAGGAGAGAAAGACACCGAACTTTTTTTTTTTTTTTTTGCAAAAATGTATGAGCTGGTAATGGCTCATCTCTCAAATGGTTTTTTGTTCGCTTTCTTCGATCGGGTTTCTCGAGGAAATGAAATAATATAGAACAGCTAGAAGAACTATGTCTTTGTAGGAGTCGAGACAGCTTGGCTGTTTAGCTTTGCACCCCGTTGGTTGTACATCAGGTGCGTCTGGTATTGGCTCCAAAGACAATAATTTGTACTTCTCTCTCCCAAGGGTCATAACGGACAGTCACTCAACGGAAGAGACGGAGATTAAGGAGTCTCTTTTCAATGGAGGAACCCCGCATCAGGGAGCGCAAAATAATAAAGGGGAGTGGGCCGACCTTTGCATGAATGCAAAGACATGTCATAGGACAAAGAAACGAGAGCGAAGAGCAACCCCTGGAGTAATCCTTTCGCAGGTCCCAAGGCTATTGCTATCGACGGACGTCTTGCAGGATAAAACATAAACGCTCAAAAAAAATAGATAATATGGTGGACCCTCAGCATGACCAATGCTCATTGCCGCCACGTCATGCATTCGTCTCTCAAATTTGCGGAGGTAAAGGGGCTGCTTAAAATCGCGCATTTTTTGACATTCCAACGCATCTCGCGTCCTAGAAATCGGGACACGCGTAACTTAATAATATTATTTAATGCACACCTGGCGCATCACATCGCAAACTTCTCTCCGTCTTTTTCAATGGTGTTCATAGACTCTATACACAATGTGGCAAACTCAAATGTTGCGTATTGCCAGTACATAAACGTGTGATTCGAAGACAAATAATTGTTATACAAGCATTTGCATGGGGGAATCAAGATGACTCCCTATACAGAAACTTGTCCTGTACAGGCACCGGAGTTGGACGGAGACGCAATCACGTAGCGCGGTTTCCCCCCAGGCGCGCATCCTGAACTTTCTTTTGCAAAAAAAAATGGTTGACATTTTGCAGGAAGATATTTGCATGATGAGATCATAGCGTAATTCCCAGGAACGCATGTCAAGCGTGCTTCTCAGGCGTGGCTTCCTGGTTGGACATCATGATGCCATGCAACACTATATATCTGTCAGTCATAAACAATTCCCTTGAATGAACAAGGTTGTCCCAGCGTCTGTCTCTCGACTCTGAACACATGCTGTGAATACATACACGTCGTTACGTCGTGGTCTATGTGCAACCTTGTGATTTATATTGCTTCCAAGGTGCTGTGGATCTGTGTTCCCACAGAGATACCTGAGGTGGAGAAACGTGTGATATGCCAATCCAAGCCGCAAAGCTATACAGTAATTGCAATTCAGGAAAGCCGGTCGATAGCAACACAATAAGTACAATGCCTTATTTTGTATCTGGACCCTTACTTTGGATGTCGATTTCAATAGCAGCCAATAGATGCGATCTACTGATGACAAATGGATATTTCATCAGGAGGAAGGACAAAAAAAACTAAAAAAAAAAAAAAATGCCAAAGGGCGCTATGGCTCGCCATTGTGGTTGTTGATCACAATTATATAAACATATAGTGATCAATGGCTATTGAATAGAGATAAAACGGCGAAAAGCATGAGCGAGAGACTATGATGTTGATCGGAGAGAGAGGATGAGCAAGGCGGACAGTTGTGCATGTGGATGTGTGTGTTAAGGTGCTCCAGGGAATCTTTACGGGGGATTAGAAGGGGGACTTTAGTATGTATTCTACATGTGAAGCGGGTATGCCAGAGACGCGATCACCGCCATCAGGCGCGGCTTGGCCAATCAGGGCTGTGTATTAGACGTCCACGTGCAGGATATGACATTAAAACAAGCGGCTATGGCCACAATATATTGGAATTCAATGAACGATATGTGGGCGGCGGGCGAAGGGAGGGAGCACTGTAATTTTTGCTCTCTGAGTGAGTGCCGCCCAATGGGATTGGCAAAAAAGAGCGTCCTCTGCCCGTGTGCGAGCTCAGCCAACCAAATTCTTGGAGCATAAATCTTTGTGCAGGCATGCACAAACGACTGGTCACAGACTCGCGAACGGAATCACAAAGAGGAGCACCAGTCGAGGAGCGATGGAGAGCCAATAGATTAACCGATTCACTGATGCTTTGATTTTCTTGCATTGCCCGCTCAAGGAGAATACATTCATGGCTATTCAGTTGCAAAGAATACATCCCATCGTGTCGATCACCCTCACAGGTACCTTGGAAACAACACGCGCCCTCGGTGCCCCTCCTTCTCTACTTAGCAAAAAAGAAGAACAGACTCTGGTAATCTCTTTTTATGTGTATGCAGAGTCTTAAGTATACTGTATTCACTGGGGGTATATCTAATTCATCCATCCCTCCAGAGATTTACATCTGTTGGCTAAACTCGGCCCACAGCACCACTCATATGTTTCGTAGTGTGAGAGAAAAGGCTAGCGATCAACCGTTCTTAGGTACCTCTAGGATCATTCTGATGCCATCGTCTGGCCCCCTTCTATTCGGCCCTCTTTCGCCAATAGCGTGTGTTTAATGTGTATTGAAGGGCGTAGGATAGAGGCGATGCAGAGCTCTGAGGTCCTACTATAGTTGTATCAACTTTTCCGATACATTGTTCAAGCCAAACCTGTCGGTTTCCCCCTCGATCATTCGCTGTTCAGTCACCCAAAGGCGCAACACATTTTTTTTTGCATTTTCTTTTTATTCGACAATTCCCCCTGTCTTTTGTTTTCTCTCTTTCTGCTTTTTCTCCTTCACCTTCACATAACACCTTCAACATTCCATCAACTTCCCCGTACAGTTATCCTCCTCTACTCCACATCCACCCCCCCAACAAATACACTCTTTGTCCTCAAAGGATTGCAACGCAGAGTTAGTAACATCGTCCGCTCCCCCCCTCGCGCCAGTCCACACACTCTTGCTCTTTTGGTTTGTGGTTCTCACTATCAGCCTACCTCTTGATCCCTCACGGCAGTAGTTCCTCTTCACTCACTCACTCAACGAACAACTTCCTCGCCGTTCTCTTCTACTGTGACAGAAAGCGCCATACGAGTGTTTTGTCTACTCGTCCGACTCTGGTCGACCACAAAAATCTACCAATTTGCTCCCCAGCCAATCAGATCGCGTCCCCTACGACCGTGATCCACCGTTGGTCCACAAATCGTCTTCAGGGCCTCTTTGGACGATTTGCGTCGAAGGCGAGAAATAAAATAGATATAGGCGAGCTGCTGCAAGTGAGCACCACAACGGCCACGGAAGGAGCAGAGTCGAGGCGATTGTACCTGTGTCTGGCACATCCGTCCGTCCACGTTTCCACCCTCTTTTTTTTATTGTCTGTTCTTTCCCTCGTCACCTTCCTTCCCCTCTATCCCTCAATCCACACCACCACCACCACCACTGTCACTCTTTCACTTTCTATCTCCCTTCCTCCACGCATCTCTAATTCCCCTCCTCTATCTCCCTTTCTGTCCACGTTATAATTTCCGTCAGCATGTCCTCATACATCCATAATGTTGATACTCTGGAACATCATCCCCAGGACGCAGTTTCCTCTCCCACACGCGCCTATTTCCCTGCATCAAAAACGACATCAATATCACCAGCACTCTCTGCATCACTCTCAGAAAAGTTGGCTGTTACACTCGGATCCAAAAAGGCATTTGTTAACCTCCCATCTATCCAGAAAGTGATTGCCGGCCACAACAGCAAAAAAGCAGAAGAGGCCAATGCTCCCGACTACGACGAGACTATCGCCAATATACCCGTTCTCGACCTCCTCCCCCCACCTCCGGTCTATGATATCGTCAATTGCTCCACATCCCAGACCCTGCTATTGGTTTCATCCCTCATTAACACTATCCTCGCCGTCAACGATCGCCTGGCATGCCCAAAGATCACACTCTTCCATTCCAGAGCCATCCCCAATATCTCGATCGAAGCATATCTGTCCAGAATCTTGCAGTATGCTCCCTTCCAGAACGAGGTCCTGCTTATCATCCTCCTTTACTTTGATCGCATCGGAGGTGGATGCAAACCTACACAGGTCTTGACGAACACTATCCCCAAAAGCCTCTTGCGACAGGCATCATTGACGCCCGAGGATATCAATCAACTGATGTCACGGAAACCCGACAGTGGAGAGGAAGATGGCAGGAGGCGTGACGAAAAAGCTGAACTTGCAGCACGGTTCAGTCAGGAAGTGTCAGTGGCGGACCAGGAGGACTTTGATAACATGGATGAAGATGAGCCGATCGCAGACGAGATCTACACATCGTCCTCAGAGTCCCCCGTAGGTTCGAAACTGATCATCAACAGCTTCAACATCCATCGTCTACTCATCACCAGTATCCTTGTCGCGTCAAAGTTTTCGTCGGATGTTTTCTATCCAAACGTTCGCTACGCCAGGGTAAGTCCAGTCAAATTGGATTCAAGCTTGCAACTCAACAATGACCTGCCAAGTCATCCATCCATCCATCGACCTGTCTATCCACCCATCCAACTATCCATCATCGCTCCTTCCATACCTGGATGTAGTTCTTTTTATTTACTGGTATGTTTGATTGTCTATGCTCATCGCAACATAGGTGGGAGGACTCCCTTTGTCAGAGCTCAATCAGTTGGAGCTTGAGTTTCTTTTCCTTTCTCAGTTTGAGCTCAACACCACCGAACCTGAGCTGCAGACGTACGGCAACAAGTTGTTGATGTACCATCAGCGACTCAACGGTACAGAGAGAGCCGCAATTGATGCCATCACCCCAGCGAAGGGCGGGTATATGCGTCTGAGTGAGAAGAAGCACATCGTGCATGACAGCAAAGCTGTGCCTTCTTCCAAGATCCAGTCATCAGTGCAGTCTCCGCAGCTTCGACCTTCATCCGAATCTGAATCTCGCACGTTCGTCTCCTCTGGCCCGTACCGAGATAGCAAGGAGATCATTGACGACGATGAAATCATGTCAGAAAAAGCTGATGACAATGTAGGATCCCCTAAAGACTGGCAAAGCTGCCAGAGTACACCGGTGATCAAGTCTGAGACACCGACAACAAAGTACGCGACGCAGCGCTCTAACAAGATGAACTTAGACCATATGATCTGGCCTACAAATGAGATGGATGCAAAGTACACGCCCAGCTCCTACTATGGTGCCATGGTTAAGGACGAGGACGCTGCCAGAATTGAGGAAGAGTTCAACAAGGCCTCGCCTCCTCCAGAATCGAGCGAGCCTAACCCTAAACGGAAGCTGCAGCGTCTGTCATCTGGCACATTGGAGGCTGTGCCGGCCAAACGCGTCAACACGCCAGGCAAGAGTTTAACGTCGAGTGCAGATGCAAAGTCTTCAGGACAGCCTACCTCTGGCAACAAGAACATCTTGCGGCCCTTCTTGCGCAAGATTGCTTCCTTTGCCTCGAACAAGTCAGAAGTGCCTGTACAGGAACCAGAGCCGCAGCCACCAGCGCTGAGGTCACATCCATACTTGGTCCGTCACCGTCTCTCGCCTGCGTCGTCGGGTATCAATCTTGCTGACCCTGATGAGATGGAGAGCCCTACGACCCCCACGTCGCGTAATGTGCCTTGGCAACAAGATGACTACACGGGTGCGACTCAGGGACACATGAGAGCACCTCCTGCGTTCCAGACGAAGCCGCCGCCACCATATAGTGGACAGGGTCAGGGTCAGGAGCATGAGCAAGACAGGCAATTATCGCGGCCCATGAGCCAGGCTGCAGCCTACAAAGTTGCAGTGCAGGGTTCCTCGCGTCGTCGCCAGCACCGCTCCCGCGAGCCATCTTTGTCCTCACTCGCGTCAGAATTGACGTTTGAGCCCACGAGGTCTAGCCTGTCGCCCATGCGTGAGGAATCAAGTAACGATAATGGATCCGCTTCTCATGCTCATCAACATCCAGCGACTCTTGCTCCATTCTATTTCCCACCGAAACCTCAGTCCATCCAGGCCCCACGGACTGCACAGCAGCATTATCCACAGGCCCATGCATATGATTCACATCAGGGTTACTCCACGCCACCGGCAACACCCATGACCAGAAAGGTTCGTTCCTCAAGCGATGCTTCCCAGGGCTTGCGAGAGCACTATCCTTTCGAGTTCCCGTCATCGTCGTCATTGGCCCAGCAGACGATCGCCTCTCCTTCTTCGGAAGTGGATGACAATGCGATGCAGTGCGATGAGCAACCTGTCTCGTCGCCTGCTTCTGCTGGTCCCACGAGACACTTTCACTCTGAACCAGTGATCGTCTCGACCGGCGTGTCGCAAGGCCAGGGCAAATATAAAATGAGGGTTTCAGAGAGGATAGAGACGGAAGGGTTGGATGCAGGCGTGTCGTCTTCATTTTCATCACCATCACAATCATCATCATCTTCTGCTGCACCATCGTCCTCCGCTGTGAATAGCCGGAAGGGAACAGCAGAGAACGAAGCGACTACAGCTGGTAGGCATTGGATTCCGAGACATGCGCCTGCACCAACCCATCCTCCTGTTCAATATCCTCACCCTCATTACGTTACCTCCTACTACCCTGCCCCTAACGTGCAGTTGCTCCAGGATCCATCGGCGGCGGCAGCGGTAGTAGCGACAGCAGGACCTCGACCAGGCTTAGTGGCGATCCCTCGAAACCCTCAAGCGTTGCTCCCTTCCTCGCCAACGACAAGCAGCAGCAACAACAACAGCGGTCGCAACAAGCAGCCGTTGGCTCCACTGACTCCTCTGGCTCCAGCACCCCCAGCGACTGCATCCCGTCCGACACGGCAGTTTGCACCCATCCGCCCAAGGACTCCCATGACAGTCGACGAAGACTCAAAAGGCCGCGTAGTCCTGCCGACCACTGAGTCGTCCTCTTCTGCTTCCACCTTTGGGGCGAAGAAGAAGAAGTCGACGTCATCCGAGAAGGCACAGTATCAGCAGCCGTTGTCACTGCGTCCATTGGTTCCTACAGTGCTAGCTGGTGCTGCCCCTGGTGGTACTGGTCCTGCTCCTCCACCTTACCGTCCACCTTTTATTGCCTACCCTTCACCCTATCTTCGTGGACCCGATGGTAACCCAGTCCGACCAGCACCACCCACACCAATGTTGATGGCGGTCGATTACCCTCATGGGGCCATTGCTGCGGCTGGTCATGCACCTCAGTTTATTGCAGCGACAGGTCCCTCTGGTCCTGGTGGAGGAGTACCGACGACGACAAGGCTCTATATACCCGTGATTCCTGTGATGTACAACAAGCCTCAACAACTTGTTCCGGCGACACCCTTGATGGCTTCTAGTGGTGGTGGTGGGAAGTTGCCGGGTAAGACAAATACTCCAGCCAAGATTGCACCAAGATTGCATCGTCCTTGAAAGAAGAGAGGAAGGGAGAAAAA
>MU616982.1:0-28413 GCA_025201705.1 Dissophora ornata
TTTTTTTTTTTTTTTTTTTTTTTTTCTTTTGACGTCAAGTTTAATCCGTTTTTGAAAGTGTTTTAAGGGCATGCGCTGTGCATCTCTGCAGACAATTAAAGAGAGTTGAAAACACTGTGGTACATGGTTTAGGCTAGACTACATTTTCATCGATTTGCAGATATTGCAAAAAAGACAGAGCCGCTGGGGGACCTGAGAAGGGGGACCGGGGAAGGATTACGTGCAAAAAAAAAATCGTGTTGTGTGTGTTTTAATAATGCTACAATGCTGAAGGTGTGGTATAATGCGAGGAAAGTAAACAACTGTGCAATAGATAGAAATCAAAATGCATTTGCATAACGCAGGACCATCATTGCGCCTCATCTGGCACAATACAGCAAGCAGAGAGAGAGAGAGAGAGAGAGCAAGGGAACGCGTGTGTGTACACACGTCATGTCATCTATCCCCCCCTCTTCAGGTCCTTAGCTCCGGGTGTATACTTTGACGATCGAATCTGCACCACCCGTGGCAAGTAATCCTGGCAAGGATGGGTGGTACTGGACAGCACATACACCTTCGTCACCTTTACGCCTATGTCCAGTAAACTCTTGCAGGCACGATCGCGTGGAGGAGGCAATGTCCCACAAACGCACAGAAGAATCATGTCCGCCAGAACAAAGGACAAGACCTGCAGGGTCAATATCCAACGATGACACCGAGTCCAAGTGCGACAACATCGAGAAAGAACATGCCCCTATTGAGTTGCAAGTAACACATGATTAGATGCATTTTTCATCTAGGTTTTTTTTTTCTTTTTCCAAAAAAGGGGAAACTGGGACAACTACTCACCACTATTGACGTCAAAGAAGCGAATGTATCGGTCTTCGTGCGCCGATACCAGAAGCGGTAGTGTGGGATGACAAACAACCTTGTTGATCTGTGTGGCCGGTATGCCATCTATTAGATCGAAAGCGAGATCAAAAATAACCATTCCATTAGTCCATGCACAAGTGTTACGTGTTTGCTACGCATCAGACCTTGGTGGCAAGTTGCTTACCATAGGATTCATCACTCTTGAAAACCAAAATTTCTTTTCCAGTCTCGATATCAAACAACTTGATGATTGAATTGGAATAGCTGACCACCATCTTTTTCAAATCTGTTGAACAAAAGTTCAGTCCCGTTGGTACCGGCAGCTTGCCCGTAGCGCTTGAGGTTGTGTTTACACCAAGTCCATGGTAATCCCATGAGGACTTCAATGGCGAGCCTCCTGTTTCTGTATCCCAAATCTTGAGAGTTCCATCAGCTGATACGGAACCCAGCAACTGAGACGAGGATATCGTGAGTGGGAACAATTTAATGTCCCAAACAGCGTCTGTATGTCCAACAAATGTGGGCAAGGACATTGTTGGATCTATGGTGGGAAGATTTGGAGCATAATCATAGCATGAGCATCAAGTCTTGGAGGCTTTGAAAAGGTCTAAAGCATGGCTGCGCAAAAACGAGCATACCAAGACTAGAATACGTCTCCTTGTCCATAGGTGCAAGCTTGTAGGCCCGGACTGTCGAGTCCAGACTGGCAGAGAAACATTTGTTTTGGTCTCCAGAGATGGCGACCGCGGTGATCGCTTTGGTGTGTCCTCGATATGTATGGATTGGGTCGATCTCGCCGTTCATATGCCGCTTCGTCTCTCGCAGCGCGGATTCCAGGTTCCAGTACCGCATGGTGCCATCCTCTGATCCTGAGAGAATTGACTTGTTGATTGGATGGAAGGCGATTGAGCGAACAGTGTCCAGGTGTCTAATAATAACCGAAAAGGCTGTCAGTAGTTGCAAGGCGCAACCGCACACCCTAGGGCAGGTCAAGTAGACCCATGATAGTCGGTAGTTACCTTCTGAGGGTGACCTTTGGACGCCAGCGAGCGGGCTCGTCAGCCTGCGTGGCACTTTCTTTGGCTCCACTTTCCGAGATGTCTGCATCCGAGATGCTCAAGCAGGCAAGCTCATCTAGCACAACTAAATGTTTTCATGTCGTGGCGATGATTAGGCTCTCGTGCACTACTATCAACGGCAGTACGTTGGCATCGAGCAACAAAGTGTACCTGTGTCCTTTTCCTTCTTTTTCCTGATGGATTTCTGGCCGGTGGTACCATCTTGTTTGGACTTGTCCCAATCCTTGACCATTTTGCTAAGCCTCTCCGAGGAGATGTTAAACTTTTCCTGTACATCCTTGCTCTATTAAATGGGACAACGGAATGAAAGCAAGAGTTGGTAACCTGTACGTTATTCTGGCCTGCCTTGAGGCGCTATCTACACTGCACTCACCAGTTGTGCCTCGTCTTCAGCTTTGGCATTGCCTTTCTTTGCATTCGAGAGTTGAGCTAGCTGCTGGCCCGCCTTTTGTAATTGAGCGTGCCAACTCTCGCCGGAAAGCGGCGAGTGTACCACTGTTATTGGGTCTTCATCCATATCTGGCAGATCTGATTCCTCTGGACTATTCATGTCCTGGTCCATCTTTTCTGTGTCGCTTTCGGTGTTGCTGGTAGTTGCTGAAGGTAGTGGATTTTGGACTGGCTTGGTTGTGACGACATCATTGGTTGCCATTGAACGCGACCTGGATGTTGCTGAGAGGTGTCGAGGGGCGGCTGTAAACTGTCGCAAAGTGGCGTCTTCTGCCTTGTCCTCTACCATATCTCCCACAACACCTTCCAAAGATGTTTCCAGGGGTGGGCTGCTCGTAGCGGGGTTTACTCCAGGAAATGCCTGCAAGGTTGACACTGGAACGGAGCTGGCCCTGTTCAGAGGCGGTGGGACAGCAGTCGACTGGTTGGCTGGAAAGAAATCGCTCTTCCTGTTTCTTGCTCCTGCAGCGGCAGCTCGTCTATCGGACTCATTTCGAGCGAGTCGTGACGGAGCTGGCGGCATGGCCACGGCAATAGATTGTGGCACAGAGGCGGTCAAGTAACTAATTTCCTGCAGACATCTATGTGTGCGTGGGATATTGATGATTTGTCAGGCAAATGTTCACGAAATGCTCTGCTGACAATACAATGTGCGCATAGGTAGGTGGTTGCAACAAACAACATACACTCTCAGGAACTCCCTGCTTTTCGCCCGTCCGATCGGGTCGAGTCCAGGGGTTGCAGAGGTAGGGCTGACTTGGCTCATGCTCTGTCCTGGGTTGCTGTAGGTCGATATTCTATTCAGCGCCTTGTTGTTGTTGGCCAGGCTAGAGACTCCGTTCAGGTTTGACTCTGCAAGGGGGGTCATTGAAAACAAAACAAAGGTAAGCCATGTGGTCAGCATTAGTAACGAGATGTATATCGAGATGTGTATCGAGACCTAATATCCAATCGCGCCAAAGCGATGGCCATCACGAGTTCGTTCCTTTAGTCATGGTTTGATGGTTTGTTCATTCAACAATACTTACGCGTTACACCAGTTCCCTGTGACGAGGCACTGACCCCGTTGCCATCCTTGCCCTCGACATATTTGCTCCTACATCACACACATCATTGTACACATTAGCATCATGAGAACAAACATAGAAATAACCATAAACACGCTATCATCGAGTAGACACTAATTGCATCAACAACCACAGCTGACACCAAATAAAGATAAAGATGGCGGAGATGGCATGTCATCAATAAACCAGTTAAAATTAGAGCGGAGGGGGATGGGAAAAGTGGCCCGATAGCAGAGTAGCTCGGAAAATGAAAGGACGCGAAAAGGGGGGGAGGTTCCACTGGAAGCATATGATAATGCATCCATGGCCGCTGCTGTACATGAGGGCACATGAATGCCAGTCTACAACACAGACAACGGTCCGTCTATAGTTACCTTTCCTGTCGCAGAGCATACTCCAGCATCTTGACACGCTTCATGAGATCCATCTTGTTGTTGTCTACGCCACGCTTCTCGCCCTCCAGGAACGCAATCCGCGCCTGGATGGACGGTCACCACGGTCGACACAACGTTTTCAAACATGAAGTCAGTAAAAATCATACCGCGCCCGTTTCACTACAGGAGCTGAAAGCTTTGTTATACCTTCATCTCTGCCTTTTCAATGTCCCATTCGTTCCTATCACGTTCAAATCGACGCCACTCCGACTGCAGAAATTGCAACACGCTCGGAAAGGCATATTCCGCCACAGTTGGCGGCTGAGGCGGTGCGAATGATTGAAATTGGTGCATAGTGGTTGTGCTTGGATACTACAACGACCAATCTTTGAATTGGGGGGCAGATATTATTCTTGCAGGTATTGGGAGACGGGTGTCAAGCAACCTTTTTGGGAGGGCAATTGAGGAAGAACGACATGGGTTAGGACCCTTCATTGATAAGATGAGCTTTTGGTTCAGAAGGAGCGCAAGTCCATGGCAAGGTAGGTGCACTTTGCTTACTTTGCTCGTGTTGCTCAGAACCCACGAGGATAGAAAACGGAACCCCACAGGGCTCTAAAGTCAGCGCAGGTGGTGTTGATGACAAGGCGGTTAGTTGCAGAGCCCGGGCTTGGTGGGTCGCAGCAATGCAGTGATGGGGGAAAGAGGAAGAGGGGGGGTCAACGAAGCATGTGCGCGGGAATGAGAAGGGAAATAGGCATACGGTGCAGGGAGGAGCAGGGAGGGGTCTGGGCTGCCTTGAGACGATGTCAGTATCGCTGAGGAGAGAGCCGCGCTGGTGTGGAGTGAAGGATAGGCGGGAAGAGTGAATGTTATGAAAAAGGGGGGGAGAGAGAGGGGGGGGCCGTGGGTGAACAACAGGGCAGACAAAGTGATGGAGCGGAGAGAAGAGAGAGATCGATGCAATGCATTGCAATCGAAGCAATGTTAAAGCGGATCGAACACGCGAGTTCATGCTCCTCAGCATGCATGCACTGGCATTCCGCACTGGCATTCCACAATGCCATTCATTGCATGCCTTTGGAAAAAAAAAAAAAGCGCCCTGGGCGGTCAATGTCTCATGACGCAAGAAACCGATCCTGGGATCGCTGGTGCTCACACTCCTGGTGCTCACTCTCCCCGATCCGCGTCTGGACACGACGCGTCTGCATTGAGCCCCATCTCTGCATCTGCATGCGTTATGCATGTGCTCTGCATTGTGCAGTGCGCGGCACAAAAGAGCGGAGCAATGCAACGAGAAGCATCTGCAACTCAGTTCGGATCATCACATCGTGTCGTTGGTTTAAATAATCCCTCCATCTCCCTCCCTTCTCCTCCCCCTCCATCCTTCCCCCTCGCACGCTCCCTCCACTCCCTTTTTTTTTTTTTTACATCTTCCCCCCCACATCCATCACCCCGCTCATCAACGCAATGTCGATTCTCAACGTCTTTGTGACAAGTGAAAACAACTCGACCGAGCTGAGGCTGTCCAAGGCCTCGACCATCGATAACATCAAGGTAGGCCCCGAAAACACAGCCATGGCACCCCCCGCCCGGGAAGCAGTGGGAACAGCCAAAGGCTTCCAGCAATTGCGGAGGAAAAGGGGCTGGAAGTGCGACATGGATCTCTTTGTTCGCGGTGGGGAGGGGATTGTTTACTGGGAAAGACCACAGATGCTCGGATACAATTCATGATCTCCACCGCGGGACATTCATGGGGCACGGGAACAAAACAAATGACCACGCATGGCATGCATTTGTTGTTGTTTACTCTTCTTTGGGGTCTCCTCCGAGCAAGCTCTCCTCCCCCGATGCCATCACTGTCGTAGCGTCGATATCTTCTGCTCGATCATCTAACATGGTGCCATCGATCCATTGCTGTAGGTCAAGCTCGAACCTATCACCGGCATCAGTCCCTCGTTCCAGCAGCTCGAGCTCTACAACAACAACATCTTTGTCACCTCCCTCGAGGGCCACCCTCCAGAGACGATGCTCGGCGCATTCCCCATCGAGGACCTTTGGACTATCCATGTAAGTTTCTGCTGGGCGTATCCTTGGTGCGGCGCCATTCGTGGCAGGCAATATCAAATCAATGACCATTCTGGTGCATCATTTCAACCATACGCTAGGTGATTGACACCAACCCATCGCGTGTCAAAGGCCAATTCAACGACGTGTCGCTCGTGCAAAAGTTTGAGCTCCCTGAGGAGGAATACGAAAAGCTAACAGGTATTATAATCCGGATGTTCACATCAGAGTTGTGTGCTTTTTACATCACCAATGCAATATCTTTGTGGCATCAAGCTTAGTACACCCGTCGTTTTTGCAGTGGTGTCACGATGCCGCAAACACCATGTGGTCCAGGGCAGCGTGTAAACATAGCGCTCGTGCGTCGCACGGCTAGAACAGTCGAGCGCATGATCTCCCTTTCCTGGCATGGTTTCCCGTTCACCCCACAACACTGCTTCGGACGTTGGTGCAAAATCTGATGGCGTCAATTAGTCATAGAGTCCACAACAATTTAACTCTCTCTCCTCTCGTTTTACAAACAAAAAGTATGAACGATCGTCTGACCTTATTTTTTTTGTGTATTCGATGGAATGCCTAGATTCGGTCCTCGCCTTCAAGAAGAGAAACAATTTGGGCCGTTTCAACGACGCCGTGTCGGATACCTCGTCCACAACTGCCCAGAACCAGGCCTACGAGGAAGCTGCCAAGAAAATTCAATTGGGCCATCGATGCGAGGTTGATGTTGGAGATGGCACTGGAAAGCGCAGAGGAGCTGTTCGATTTGTTGGTAAGAAAATAGCACCGAATACTTGTGGGGGAGTTTCTTTTTTTCCCCTTTCTTTATATACAAGTTGCGGTTATGTCGACTGAACGAGAATCAATGTAACCATGTCTTCGTGTCTTCGTTGCTGCATACTAGGCACGACCGGTTTCCAGTCAGGCCTCTGGGTGGGTGTGCAATACGACGAGCCCTTGGGCAAGAACAACGGAACTGTGCAGGGTATTCAATATTTTGTCTGCCCAGACAAGTTCGGATCATTCGTGCGTCCTGACAAAGTCCAGACGGGTGATTACCCAGAAATGGACCTCTTTTCTGAGGATGAGGACATGTAGAAAAAAAGAGCTGCTGACAAGTCTATGCATGTTGTGAAGTATGCAACAAAGTCCCTGGCAAAAATAAAAAACCCTCCCCCTCGTAAAGCTATCCGTGTCGCGCCATGCCTATGTAATACGGCCACCGTTTTTCTCATGCTAACATTATGAAATGTAACAAAACCAGGTCTCCTTTCTTTCTTTCTTTGGAATCAAGCTATTGGGGTATGCTGTCATAGAGGAAAACCGGGAATTGGGGATGGTCTTGATAAAAATGTATGCATGGCACGCGTAGCGCACGGACCACATTTAACCCCGCACAAAATACGCGTGAATTTTTCTTTTTTTTTTGTCGTCTGTCTGTCTTAAGACATTCCGATCGATTTTTTTACGCGTTTTGAAGCGACTGATTGATATCGTGATCATGGAATAGAATGATCCGTAGTAACAGAATAAATAGACAGAGTTTGCACACTCACTCATGCTTGTATGTATTTCCCTGTGATCAGAGTGTGAAACAAGAACGTTCTTGGGCCCTGCATGCAACCACCACGTACAACACAGCGCCATTGCTTATTGTTCCTCTTTTTTTCTTTATTAATACAGATCCACTGTTTGTTGTAGTGACCAACTAGGCAATGATCGCCCCCCCCCTATTCGTCCTTATCCACGACTGGCAGCTTGAGTGCCAAGGATCGCTCCTTCAAGGATTGGGGCAGGTACCACACAGGTGTGCCCTTCAAGAACGACGACAAATCCTGTAGGGCTCCACTGACCAATCCATATCCTGCGCCCAACATGACTGTGTGTTTTGAGCTCTGTCTAGGCAACTTGTCTATTTGAGGAGTAAATAAAAATACGGAACAAGGCCTTTGTTAGATCGTTTTTTTCTTCTTTTCCCAACACTTTGGAAAACCACGAAAACAAAAAGGACAAAAAAAAACAATATATCATACTCGCTACTGAAAAGACCGCTCCTGATGCAACTCCCGCCATCATGGAATTCAACAAATCGGCACCACCTCTATAGAAATCCGCACTGGCCTCCAGGACCTCAAACAAGCCCACCAGCACACCCGTCTTTGCAGAATACACAGAGCCTCTTTGAAGAGCACCCCAAAGCATACGGTAATTCTTGCGTTTGTGGTAAAAATACCAACCCTCCATGTTCTTGGGTAACCGATGAGCATTCTCTGCTAGATATTGCATTCCCGATTGACGGGATCCAATCGCTCCTCCGAGGACAAATCCCCAGAATGAAGCTGACGCTGTGATAAGGACGATGCGCTTGACAGGCTCGAGACCTATCCGGTTCAGGAGTGGGTTCTTGGAGAGTGCTGAGGTGATATCTGGATTGACGACCGAGTTGTAGTAGTAGTGTGGGCTTAGAGGCCAAGAGGACGGCGAGGACGAGGACGAGGAAGAGCCATCGGAGAGCGGGAACAATGACGGGGACGGGTATGATGGTGGCGATGACTGCGCACCGCTTGAGGACGAGGAAGGTGGGGTTGAAGCCATGGTGATTATGGAGGTAGATGGATGATCGTTGCCGCGTTGCGAGTAGCGAATGAAGGGTCCCGCACGAGTAGCGTCGGTGCCCAATTTGCCTAAAAAGGAAGCCAAAATACCAAGCCACATCAGCACGCTCTGCAGATCACACATCCGACCATGACTACTACTGTAGGAAGGGGGTTTCTTTTCTTTTTTTTTATTTTCATCGTCGCGCCCCTCCCGCCGTCTTAACCATTTCCTCCGCCTGCAGAACCTGGACCGCTCTGTCCAACCTTCTCAGCCTGCGCTGTTCCTGCCTCCCATAGTGCCCGTTTCATCGTCTCCACCTCGTAGTGTAGGCTCTTGTACCGCTCTGCCATCGAACGCACGCTCAGATGATGGCTCTGCTCCGCCTTTGCCGCAGCCGCTCTTTCTGCGCTAACGCCGTTCCGGGGCTCGCCTGTCCTGCGCAGTACCTTGCGATCAACCACATCCTCCCCAAACGCGTCTTGTACCTTGCGCTTCAACTCTGCTTCCCGCTCCGTGCCCACTGCGAGCTCCAGCTCTGCTCCAAGTTGATCAAACAGTTCCTTCTTCCTATCGATCTGAATCTTGAGTGCCTTCATTTCCTGATACTTTGCCAAGAACCGCCGTGAAACGTCTTCGTACTCTGCCTGGGTTGTAATGGGTGGAACCGCAAACGCTACAATAACACATACAGGTGTCGCGTAAGCAAAAAAACGTCAGGTCTCCCATGAGACCTAGTATTCCCAATATCGCTTCGAATCTTTTTTTTTTTCCTTTTCTTTTCGCTTACTTGGACTCTGCGGTTTCCTTTGCACTGTTGCCACAGACCCGACTTTTGGAATTTTGTAACCGGTTCCCACGCCTCCTGTCTCCTTACTGCCAGACTTTTTCGTTTCTGAACTTTTCTTTAAAGACGGTGCGCTGTTACCATTGCCGTTGCCATTAATCGACGGCCTCCTTCCTCCAGTCGTCGTTGGTGATCCAATGCTAGTACCTGGTGTCCCTCCCATCGTTGGCTTCAATGTACCAGAAGGTGTTGTTGCTCCCCTAGTGCTATGGTTCGGTACTGGCACCGCCTCCAAAATTGCAGCGACTGCCTTCTCTGTAGACTGACGACTCCCTTTACTTCCGCTTGAACTTGATGCTTTGGAAGATGGATTTAGCCTCTTTTTGCTCGACATGGATGACACTGCAGGCGATTTCTTGGCTGAAGTCCTCTTTTGTGTCACCGGTGGCCTCAACAACGAGCTACTGCTGCTACTCATCCTGCCATTATCGAACCCTTCTGATTCCGACCCCCCACCTCCTGACCGCCATTTCGAACTAGAGTTGTCCATGTTCCCCACAACGTGGTATCCTTCTGCAACCAAGGGCGGACTGGCCCGTTTCGTCTTTTCTGGAAAGAGAATATCCCGCTCTGGCGCATCTGGTCCCAGACCCAGTTTATCAAATGCAAGATTTGCATTCTTGACGACAATCTCCCTCTCCTTTGCAGAGTAACTTTTCCAGTCGTAAATCTTGACTTCCTTGTACGTTTCCGGCTTCAAAACATATCGTCCTCCTGTCAAAGTGGCGACCTGGCGAATTTGCAATAAAGCATCGAAAGAGGGTGTAGGGGGGTTTTGCGTACTGGTGAGTGTCTGGTAGAATTCTTTCCTCTAGAAAGCCTTTACCCGACACGAAACATCGCAGCAACAACAACAACAACAACAAAAAGAATCGATTTTCACGGAGAGTGATCTGTCATCCACTTACAAGGGGCAAGATTGATTGTGTATCCTCCTGTCCCACTCTGAGCATCTTCATGAGTTCTCGTTCCTCTATTCCGAGCGATTGCAATGCCAGTAATTGGACAA
Organism: Dissophora ornata; assembly: GCA_025201705.1. NCBI lineage: Eukaryota > Fungi > Mortierellomycota > Mortierellomycetes > Mortierellales > Mortierellaceae > Dissophora > Dissophora ornata. The sequence goes on from MU616982.1 coordinate 10,338, forward strand.
CGCGGGTTTTGAGTGGCACGGCTGTTCCCGCAGTTGCTGCTGCGGAGGCTGAAGGTGATTGAGCGCGCCGTACTGGAGCGGGTGCTTGTTGTGCCTGTGGTGTGGATTTTGGTCTTTTTTTTACTGCAATCAGATAAGATAACAAGTGACGCACACAGCAAATGTGAGTCGTAGATCCATATCATATTTTTTTTTTCTCGCGCTCTCCTGAAGACGATTCGCGTGCTGCTTGATGCTAGAAAAAAAAAAAGGGGGGGGGACCGCCACTTACAGTCCTTTGCGTCGATGATTTGCGTGCTGTTTTCGCAATGGCAATCGAAATATGCCGATAGATAATCCAGTCAGGGTGAGGCACAAGGAGGAAACGCATCAGTAGGCATTTGTACAAAAAAAACACACAACACACACATGAAGAAAGACATTACAAGTCCACACCCAACATGACCCTTGAAATCTCATCAAAGACAACAACAAAAAAAAAATAGCATCAACAACAACATGTGCGCGAACGTACGTTCTCACGGGCTCGTGTTTGGTTGCCTTTTTTTGTCCCCTCCTTGCTTCGGTCCTCTGGATTGTGCACTTTGCGGTGATGTTGCCGACCAGCTCTAGCTGCTTTGTCCCGGCTGGTAGTTTGTAAACCTCAATGTTGTTTATCCCTGGCATTTGATTAAAGTCGTATGAAGCTCCGCCAACAAGCAGTTTCTATCATCGCGCCAAAGCAGAAAACACGGAAACACGGGTTATTCTTTTTTGGTCAAGAAGCCAAATCTGCTGTGCGTTTGCAGAGGAGGATGGGCCACATTCAACCAGGCTCTGGTTACAGCCCCCTCTCCCCCACCCTCGCAACCAGGAAGACTGACAATCATAAAGCAAAATCGGCTCTTGCGGGAAAAAAGAGCCCCTTTGCGCGGCACCAAATATTAGCCTCGTTTCAGCCATATCCCTGCGTATGCGTGCTTTGTCCTGGCGCTCATGCTGCAGCCTTCCACAGAACTCCAAATAAAGAATACCAACAGCAAGAACCGAAAGAAAAAACCAGCATGAAAATAGAACAGCCTTGAGGCATGAGCACACAGGGAACGTTGGAGGGCGTCTTGAGAGACTTACAGCTTGATTCATGTCCAGTTGAATTGATTCATTGCCATTCAAGATCTCTTCTAGAACCTCCTCCGACAGCTTGAATTCGATGATCTGCCGCCGGGATGGCTGTGCAGCATTTACTACAAAGTGATCATTATGATTGAGTGTCATGGTGGGGCGTGTTCAGCTGCGTCGCTCGCCCTGGCTACGTGCTTCTGGCTGTTGTGTCCGTTTTTTTTCTCTTTTTTGGATGGGGGATTGGTTTGATGGAGCCGTGGAGGATATCTCGACAAGACGATAGTAATGTCGAGTAGAAGCAAGACAAACAGGGAGAAAAAAGCCCAAAAGCTAGATCTAGAAGGCGGAAATGAATGAGCAAGGGAGCAAGGGAGCAAGGGAGGAGGATGAGTAAGAAGGGAATGGGTGGTATATGGTATATGTAACGGATAACGTGGTAGATCGTGTGGACTGTGGAATCAAAAAAGAACAGGGTCAGGTCGAAGCAAGGGTGGGTGTGCAGGTCGGCTTCATGTCAGGATTGGTAATGACGAAGCAAGACAGAGAAGATTAAGAAGCGAATCTAGAATGCGACAATGATGCCGAGGGTCGAAAAGAGATGGGACCACAAGAGAGAAAGAGGAAATAGGAACCCAGCCAAGGACGACGTCTCTTTCTCTCCGCCTTTTGCGAATGCCCAAAAACGAAAAACTGAAAAAAAAAATACAGGACACGCAGCACATGGATGACGATGGATACAGCCTACCTGCAAATACTGATTTGCACACCCTTCAATCCACGCATTCACCAAGACAGACAGACGACGCTTCGTTCGCGGGTGGTCGACGGACCAATTGCTCTGCTTCTCTGCTTCTCTCTCTTTCTCTCTCAAGGCTTCTATGCTCTTCGCTTCAGATCACACACGGATCAGGTCGACAGTTTTACGTGATGCGTTGAATGATGATCTGTGAACTACATACAACTCGGTCTGTACACTATTCTACCTCGGCAGCTCTCTAACTGAGCATCTCGTTCCAGTCCTCTGCATCGGACGAATCCGTCGTCGTCAGCGATCCCTCCACCGCCGTGGCCAGCCTTGTCTTGACAAGATCAAAGAACGGGTGCTCCATTGCCTCTGCAGCTGTCAGGCGCTCCTAAGAATCATCAATCGCCATAGCATACATGATTAAAAAAAAAGGCCCCCACCCTCCCAAAGAACCGCATGACATCCAGAGTCCTAATTGAGTACCCCGCCGCCCTTACCTGGTGATCGTATCGGAGTAGTTTTCCTAGCAGGTCGAGTGCGCCGTTCGAGACCAAGTGCTGGTTCGCTGGCGTAACAAACTTCTGCCATGGCTTACGAGGAATGTAATTGTTCAGCACTTCGTGGTGCTCCTCCAGCTCCAGTGCGTACTTATCCATGTACTTGAACAGCTCATCGGTTCCAAGCACCTCTGCGATCTTGACGAGCTGGTCGTTGTTGTCCGAGCCACGGAAGAATGCCTCCTTTTGGAATATCTGGAAACACAGAGGGGTATTTGTTACCACGTTGTTCCTTTGCACGCACCTGCACCGCAGTCTCAATCCACTTCCTGTAATGTCTTACCAAGCCTGCAAACATTGCGCCCAGACTCCAAATGTCCAACGAGTAGTCATAATCCTGCAAATCCACAAGCAATTCAGGCCCCTTCCAGTATCGTGATGCGACGCGAACGTTGTACATGGTGCCTGGATGATAGAACTCGGCGAGGCCCCAGTCGATCAGCCGCAGCTATATATGATTGCAGTGTAGATTGGAGTGCAATTTTCGCTTAGCTTCAGGTGCCAATTGAGCAACGGCAAACATATCACGGTCGAAAACATATCCGCCGCATACCTTCCGCTTTTGGTGGTCGATCATGACATTGTGTGGTTTAAGGTCTCGGTGCATGATGCCCATCGAATGGCAATATTCAAGCGCCTAAAGTATAACGAAGCAGATTGCGACGTTGCGAAAACAGTAAACGGTCAAAAAAAAATGACGCATACCACCCATCAACCAATTCGCCATCTCGCGCCAGAGTGAAAAGTTCAAACGTTACCTTCAAAAGCTCAAACATGTAGTATCGCACGTCAAAATCGCGGAATTTGGGGTATAATGTCCTGAAGTCATCGTTTTCGATGCACTCAAAGATAAGCGCAGGGGTTTTCGACTAGTTGGAGCAGGTGCAAAAAGCTTTTGTATAAGTCGGAGAATTTCAAGCGGTCGGCAAGAGGGATGGTCCGAGACTGAGTCGTCCCATTTCTAGTCCATCCTCCCATCCATTGACCCAATCATCCATCCAGACCCCCCCCTCTGCTTACCTGAGGATCGCGGACGACATCGTACAGCCTGATGATATTTGTTCCGCCAGCCAGGTTCTGCAAAATCTTGATCTCGCGCTTAATCTTCTTCTTCTTGATGGGCTTCAACACCTTGATGCAGCGTCTTTCGTAGCTGGCAATGTTGATGGCCTCAAAGACTTCGGAATACTTGCCTCGTCCCACCTTGCGAATAATCTCGTAATTATCCTGAACTCTAGTTACGTTAGGTAGGACGACACATGACACGGCCAGAGATGAAGATGGTTAGCGTTGTTGTTGGTATATCTGCTGCTTGTTTACGTTGTCGAATTTTACAACAACACCCAACCAAAAAAAGAGCGCACCTTCCATGGGCCTCACAGCCAAAGATGGGGGCTTTTATCAGGTCAATAAAGTTGAAGTCACTTCAAAATCCAAGCCTGACCTGGCTTGACTTGGCCTGGCTCGACTTCTGACTTACCCCCACTGTAGCGAGAATTTCTCGTAGTCCCAGTAGTCTTGCCCCAGCTTCTCGTTGGCATCGGCATGCACGCGGGCCACGCTGTTTGGTAGTTTAACCTTATTCATTGTCCGCCAAGACAGGGTAGGGAGCCAGGTACTGTCGGTAGTCGTAAGTTGCGAGTTGCGAGGCGGGAGAAAAGTGGTGTTGGCAGGTGGAGTGAAGTGGAGCAGATGAGAGGATGGATTGAGGAGGGAGGGGAGAGGGATGGGGAAGAGAGATGGGCAGGGATCGGAGGTCGTGGGGGGAGAGGAGAGGGGGGTTAGAAGGATGGCAAGAAGAATAAATAATATTTTTTCCTGGAGGTGCCTCGAGTGTTTGCATTTGTTTGCGTGCAAAGTCCATGCAAACAAATGCAGACCATTATTATTGTGTATAGGCCGAGGAACGAGGAGAGAAACGAGGACAATGGGCGCGAAAATTACGTCACCGAAAGTGACAAAACTTTCACCCGAATCGCATTTGAAAAAATCTATCGACCTATCTATCCCCTCTTCTTGACAAGAGTGCCCTCTAGCGGTGTTGAGGTGGACGTTGTTCGTTTTCTCGGACTGCCGGCCGTGCCAAGAATGGAACTAGTCCTGGCGCTGGTGGTAGTATCGGCAGTGCTCGCGGCGTTGGAGGTGCTCGTGCTGTCGGTAGGACCGCTCTCGCTGCTCATCCAAGGGTAAGTCCCGCCCGCGGCCCTCGGTTGTAGGTACAAGGGTCGCTGCTGGTAAACGAGATGTCCTCTAACAATGTTGGACATGTTCTCGGCCGCCATCACATCTCGGTGCATGTAGGCTTTGCACACGGGACAATAGAAGCGACGGATTTCGACTTGTGCAACAAACTTGTGGCGGCAGAGACACTTCTTGGAGGTATAAAATTCGTTTATTCCAACGACAATATACCCCAGAGACCGAACCTAATGCACGGGTTATATTAGACACATCTTTCAAAAAGAAATAAAATAGCATACACAAGCACTTCATCAAAAGCAATGGCATACTTACTTTCTGTACAAAATAGGCCATAAAGGTAGTGTGAAGGTAGGATAGCCTAGTTCTGGCTTGAAATTATCCTAGGTCAACGCCTATTATGACGTTACTATCTTCCTTGCGTTTGGCGCCAATCGATCCACCAATCATCATCAACAATCGATCCGCGATAACATCAAACTCGTACTGTCGGGACGCGCTTCTCGTCCCATTTGTTCCTGTGGAACTGGTGATTTTTGCCGTTATAGAAGTCGGACAGTCGTTTCTCGACACTGGACAGCTCCGCAACGTAATTAAAAACATTGGACGATGGTCCTCGTAATGGCGGTAGGTGGGACTCGATTGCTGCAATGGATTCGGGTGCTTCAGGAGATATGATCCGCTTCTGGTCTTCCAGCCACCGACGAAATCTGAAAGTGGGCTTTTTGTTTTACGGCAAGGCTATTAAAGGTCCTGACTTCCTGTCCTTTCGACAATCCTGTAAGAGTGGGTGGGGTGGAGGCACTGGCAGTCGTCCTGCCTGCGATAGTGTCCTTGTCTTGATCGTGGATGGGTATATCCTGGTCCATTCGAGAGCCTTCTTGGAGTATCTTGTCGTTGGCGTTCGCAGGAATATCCGCACATGCACCGAAAACGCACGCCTGGCCCAAAAGTGGTGGATCTGCAGAAGTTGGTGTCTCGGGCGAGTGGGATTTCCGGTTTGGTAAGGTTATACCTGACACAAGGTTTGCCGTCGCAAGCAGTGTTGACGTCGATGGGTTCGCCATAAAAGTTGTGGTCCCAACCGTTGTCCCAGTTCTGTGGGACCTCGTTTTTCCAGGCCTTGGGTCTGCATCTTATCTATAATAACATTCAATACAAGTTTATACACAGTTTGATCATCGGAAAAAATTATTTTATCACAAGCTTGTTCGAGACTCACCTATAGCCGGGGGAGGTGATAAAAATATCAACCAGGTGGGTGATGGTATGTTTGTCAGAGACCGAGCCAAGAGAAAGCAAGTGAAAGTGTCAAGAAGAGATGGAAAGAGAGAGAGTAAGAGTTGAAGGAGAAGGAAGAGCAGATGTGTAAATGAAAATGCCGTTGGTGGTCCATTATATGCACAACCGGTCTGCAACCAAAGTGACAGTCAAGTCTAGCAAACCCAGAACCAAGAAGGATGAGCACTCCTACATGAATTGTCACATGGATACGGAGCCCACATGGATTCTCCCTCATAGATATATAGATCGCAGAAAGAGACCATAAGCATCGTTCATGATTTTCTTGCCTTCGACTTACCCGGTCATTGAATTAGGGCTCTAATGGTGAACGTGCGACAAAGACGTGGGAAGAAAGGACGATATTTTAAAGGGATGCTGTCGGTGCTCCATTTGATGTTCAGTCGGTCATTGAATAAGAGCTTTTATGGCGATGGACGTGCACAAAATAAAGAAAGAGTTGAACAGCACATGTGGACTACAGCAGCAAAGCCTCTTTCGATATTTCATTTTTATGCATCGACCAAAAGAAGACACTGCCGATAACTTTGCTTAGCCGCAATGCAAAATAAGAAATGCCACTTTTTGACGGCATTTTGAATGTCAAGGACAGACAGGCAGATCTTAAGGAAAAGTGGTGTGTGTGCAAACCAGGAAAGAATTCTTGATATGAGACTGGGACGAGACTGGGAAGACAATAGCTTATTGCAAACTGAGGCGAGAGTTGGGGCGTGATGGCTACTCATGTTGTTGAGAGTCCTCTCCTTGCTGCACCACATTCACCAGAGTTTGTACACTAGATGGCCTGCTAAGCCATCCAGCCTGTTCCATAGTAATAAAAGTATCACGAGTGTGGTGTGTCATCTCTTTCTCACTTTGCCTTTTTGACCCCAATATATTTCACTTGCTACTAAGGTCGGGACCCGGTCCTAGCTGGCGCAGAGTATGACTTAGAAAGTAGTAAGGCTCAAGGACGCAATCGACAGCGGGGATCCGAGGCATCTACGGGTGCTCACCACTGGGAATTCCATGGGACTCCGCTCTAAATTAGGCAGCAGCAGATCCAGATGGACAGCCTTGGTGTGTTCATTTGAGCACTGAATCAAATTAGCCAGGCAGGTGTAGAAAGTGCCATAGAGTGCTTGGACCTTGAAGGAAGTGGAGTATGAGCAGGTGTTGAGGCTGGGCAGTGGCCCATTCAATATTGCTCCGGTGTGTCGTCGCGTGGGCGAAGGGTTACACAGGGGTCAAGATCTTACGTGGCGTGGCCACGGACTCGACACGTAACACGAACAAGAAATAGACCAGTTGGATATGGACTGGCTCACGGGCGTAGACGATTACTGCTTCACCGCAACAACATCCCACAAACACCTATTACCAACAGTAGCATCCGCATGGAACTGGCGCTCCACCTCCTTCTCTCACAGCCAATAGGATGGATCTACGTGGCACTCTTCTTCACTTTCTTCTCTTCCTCCTCCTCTCGACACCTTTTCTTTCCTTCTTTCCTTCCTTCATCTCATTCATTCATCTTCATTATTACTCTCTCTCATTCGCTCACCGATGCAAGCCCAACGTATCACGCTCTTGGCCTTACTGGCCTTGCTAGCCGGTGCCACTCTGGCTGCAGCCTCGACAGAAAAGAACGATGCAGCCTCGACAGACAAGAACGATGCAGCCTCGACAGACAAGAACGACGCAGCCTCGACAGACAAGAACGTCTGGACAAACAAGTTCTTGCAAAACTGGGATAACGGTTGGGACGTCAATATTTTTGGCGAACCTCTCGACGTCAACATTGCTTGCGATTACAAACCTTGTATCAGGCATAGACTTACCAAACCGGAAATCCCACTCACCCGAGACAACGACTTCTGCACATCATCCACCGGTGAAATAATCCGCTGCATCTATTTGCCCGAAGGTGCCATCCTTGTAAATGACCTTGAGTTTGGGCCTTATGACAAGGACGATGTCAAGTGCGATGTCAACGACCCGCAGGATACAGATGATACTTCATGGTGCGGCACTGTGGCAGAAGAACGTGTCGCCTGACCGTTTGCCTGGAAAGCCAATTCATGACAACTCGAATCATCCATCGCCTTTCTCCTTACATCTTTCTATCAATAAAGAACTAAATTACTGGGCTTCAATCTGTCCACAGAGTACCATCGCGCCTCGGTCTGCAGCCTTGGAAACATCATAAATACCACATTAAAATATTCTTTGACCCAACTCTGTTCTGAGATTGATTCTTTGACGTTTTCAATATGTATGTTATAGATGCTATGTTGAAGATTGCATACGAATGTAAGTCTGACCCCACCAAACGGAGTTCATGACATAGGAAATATGTGTGGATAGTAAGAACTGAAGGATTGATGACTCTAGCATACGAGGATGGTGGACATCGTGAGTTCATTTATTAATAAATGTAGCCATAACCATTGAATTCATCGCCAAGGAACTGTGCTTCATCGAGAACGACGAGCAGTCCGGTGTCGCCATCAAAGTTTGGCATGCCTCCATGTAGAACAAGGCGCGCTCTTGTCTCCTCCAATACACCTTGAATATATTCCATGAGATCGCTTTCGTCATGGTGTTGAAGTCGAAGTGAAGGCAGCGAAAACTTGGCCCTATTCCCCTATTTAAATACAGATTCCACTTTAATAATCGAGTTCTCTCAATAATCATTGACAGCGACGCCCAGCACCGATCTCATTCAACAACTGCCACTGCAGCCCGTATATAATCCAAGGTGCTCCTACCCCCTTCTTTGAGGATATATTCGCCCATTCTCACCCAGAGCTCCCTGGGCCTTACATTACACTCATTGAAAGCCTCTGCAGTCTTCCTCGTGATTTCTCTTCATCGACTCCAGTTCCTGGGTTCGTTGCGCGTGTATCAGTAACCGAACATTCGGAGGAACAAAAGCCGTCATGTTGTCTGGATCTTTCAGGACGTCGCCGTTGTTGGCCACACTATTTCGATGTGGCTAAAGGAGGACGGTCCTCTGAGGGTTGTAGTCGACCCGGAAATGGATATATGATATCCTTGAGAAATAGGGGAATGAAAAAAAAAAAAAAAAAAAACCGTTGCGCATAGACCAAGAATTGCATGCATGATAGGCCAAGTATCACAGGACAGAAAACTCAATTTTGCCACAAAGTGCACCTCTGCTTCTGCCACATGCATCGACTTTGTCGGCGTCTTATGCAAAATAAAGCAGCTACTCTTCTAGCAAATATTATGCAAGACACCGCCTTCTCAAGCATGGTGCACTCGCGCAGTGTACTGTGCACGATCCATAATAAGGTGTCAAATGCCGATGGCGCCAGCTGGTTTAGTTGTTACTAGAAACTGGAAACAATGCAACAACAACTCAACACATTCTACAACGGCAAGAACAACCGATTCAAGAAGCACAAGTAGGACGCGCAAAGGGCCAAGAACAGCAAGTTCATTGCTATCACGAATAGGATCCTGAAGTTAGTAGGAGGGTCGATTGGCTGTCGCAAGAAGGGGGAGCAGAGTCTGGTTATGGCCGTTGGTCTTGGCCAGTTCTCAAGCAGCTCAAGACTTTCCTCGTTGCATGAAGCGTTCTTTGCACAGAAGGTGAGTATCTTTTGTAAATCATGTGTCGCTGCCCTCTGTTTGACAAAAGATATATAATATGTCTGACACAGCGTATCCGGTATTGCTTTTGGTTAGGTGCGGTCCCTAGGCTACATCGCGGTTGGTGTGAATGAATACTACGCCTCCAAAAAGTGCCCTGTGTGTGAGAAGTTTGTGGCTCGAGTGGAAATCTGGCTCCTGTACTGCCCACACTGCAACGTCTTTATGCATATGGATGTGATGGCAGGGCACAATATTGCCAACGTAGTTCGAGGCCACTTGATTAATCAACAACGGCCCCTCTATTTGCAGCCCGTGGACAAGGGTGGCTCTTGCCCTTGGATGTCAGAGAAGACGAGTGACAGTTCAGGCAGCAATAGCGGGCCATCCTTGGAAATAATGATGATGACGTCATTAGGGCCAGGTTCACGCTGGTTCCGCTTTATTTAAGCGCCTGTCGCACCACCTCTTTACTTCGTCTCTTTCTTTGCTTCTTGCTTCTTGCTTCTTTGCTTCTTTTGTCAATTTGGATTGGATTCGATCGATTTAGAGCGGCCTCGCCTTCTCCCCTTTTGTCGCCCCCATTCCCTCGGTTCGCCCTCGCCCTCTCTGTCTACTTCCCACTCTCATCCCTACTGCTCTCAGGGATCGTCGCTGTCCACACAGTTACATCTCTTCCATCTCCAAAGCATTCCTGAACAGCGCAAAGAGAGAAAAAAAAAGGAGGGGAAAAAGTAGTTCCACGGAGTCAAAAGAGCGCGCATCGTTTAAATCAGTGAATGGCGCATGGCTGGCACGCACCCTATGCATTCCTCCGCTAATGGGATCCCAGCCGAGAACATTCTGCCCGAAGTAAAGATGGAGCCCAACGGCACGGCCAAGGGCATGTCGCCTCCCATGTCGGCACCTGCACCCTCATCCGCGTCCGCATCTGAACCCTTGCCTGTTCTTCCCCAGAACATGGCCGGCATGGTTCCCCTCAGCGCTATCATCCATCGCATGACCAACGAGGCTTTTTCTGATCTGTCCAACCTATCAGAAATGTAAGTGTTCGCGTATTTCTTCGTATCAGGGACCCAGCTGTCCTCACGAATCACGCGCAATCATTCTAATCAATCAGATCTCGTCTGCGAATCTCTCAAACATTGTCTCGATCAATCACAGCCTGTCGTCGAAGAATGACGCACAGAAAAAGCTTCATATCCTGCAATACACGCTTTCGAAACGCGAACAGTTCATCAAACTGCTGGTTCTGACAAAGTGGGCTAAAAGCGCAAACAAGTTTCAGCAATGCCAGGTCCGTTGGCTTGAAGGTGTTATCACGTAGACTTTCTTCTCAAATTGAGATCCATCGGACAAAGGACTGACGTATTGTTTCTGAATTGCGACTCGATAGAACATTGTGGGATTCCTGCGCCATGAAAACGAGCTCTTCACGCGTGCTGTTGGAGGACTATTCGAGACTTACAGGATGTTTGGCAGAGCTCGGTATGTTAACCAGAGGCACGCGGTGGAATGTGTGTTCAGTAGCCAACTCGGCCAACGATTATGTGAGAATCATCAGTACTAACACTTCTATTTAATACGCTCCTTTGCCTGTCCTGGATTCACAGTGTGCGCAACTTTGATATACCCACAGCAATCGACGTCTTAACTACGGGAACATATCAGCGTATGCCCTCGAGGATCAAACAGGTTTATGTCGAAGAGGAAAAACCGAGCAGGACAGACATGGCTGCGACACTGGAGAGACTGGACGATGTGATACGTATGAGGCTGTTGTGCGACGAACTTGTGCCGCCTGCTATGAAATATACGATTGGCAAAGGAAAAGCCAAATTTGTCGTGGCGAATGAATTCGAGGTCAGTTTATTATGGCGAAGCAAGATCAATAGCGCAACGTTTAGGGCTTTTGGAAACAAGACTGACTTTAGGATTGCTACCTATCAATATTACAGGTGACGCTCACAGTCTCAGGAGCTGGACCACCAAAAGACATCCCCTGGCGGATTGTGGGCCTCAAGATACTGGTCAAGCCTGTGGGAGGGTCATTCCAAGGTATTTCAACTTCGCACGAAAATCAATTGACTCTATCTAGCGCTGCGTCGCGATGCCGGATTACTCAATATATGCCCCGTGACTTGGAACAAAACTTAGGTCTCGGGATGTCGTTGACCGATATGCAGATGCGGGCGATCATCTCTAATGCTCAGAAAGAGATAGAATCTGCGCACCCAGCGAATGTTCCTCAGCATGCAGCTGTAGCGGTGACTAACAGTGCAGCTGCGCCAGCAAACGAAGCCCTACTCAGACTATATGACTACTTGCACATGCTATCACTGCAGCTGCTGATTGAACTGGTGTATATGCAGGTAAAGGAGCACTTGCATTGATCAATGGGTATGCCGCAGCAATGAATTATAGCCCATTGCCAAACTTAACCAACTGGCTCGATCTATCAATTGTTCAAAGGCCTTCACTTTGTTGCGGTCAGGATGGACTGACAATCGACTGCGGGTAGAGCTAAGCGCGAACCGAACTGCTGTCAGGCTAGTATACTGGAACACCTCGCCTCAGCCGACACAACAGCCCCCACCAGTCCCCCCACCGAAGCGACGAGCATCCGCATCACCGTCCGCTGCAGCTGCAGCCCAAAGGGACCTGGCGCTGGCGTCTGCAGCACAGGAGCACTATCTTGAAATCAGAATTGAGGATCGTGGAGGACCAAAAACGAAAATACCGGAAGGTCTCGCAGGCGCTCTTGTGGACCCCAAGGTTCTTGGCTATCCTAAGGCATACATCAAAGTTGTCTGGAGTCAGGTTTCCAAGGGTGTGGTTCCAGAAGAGGATTCAGACGACATCCTTGAGTTGGTAAGTCTCCTGGAAGTGACTCTTAAAAGGAATTGCATTGAATATGCTCTGCTGACAGTGCCCTTCTGCCTTAGAATCCTTCGAGTCTACATGTTGAGAGGCTGCTTTTGAAGGTTGTGAACATGCACACTGGTCAGGTCATGCAGGAGTTCCATGATCGCCTCTGTTCGCACATCGAAAGTACGGAGACACAAACGGAGCAAATGGACGGGGCACTCTTCTCAAACGAGGACGTCAAGCTGGTGACATTGGATTCCGGTGAGCAACAAGGCATGGCTGGCACAGCTGGCTTATCCGGACCACAGGCTCTACTAGTTCGCTTGAAAGGCGATCGCTGGATCAGGATACGGATCGACGTCAGGACTGGGCGGGTGGTCGTACGAGAGGTTGGCAAAACTGGGGAGGGAGTTGATCGTAAGTTTAGGACACGAAACGGCTCTTCAGTGTGCACGATATCTTGGAATATCGCGGACAATCAACTTCATGTCCACTTATGCCAAATATTTTTTTTCTGTAGCCGTCATTGCCGCATTCCAGACCCGACTGAACGAGAACGCAAGCAACATTGTTGACGCGTTGATTTCACTGCGTTTTTCGGTAAGACGTTGTGGATGTTACAATTGCGGATCAATTTATGCGATAGTTAGCACGTTTTTAACTCACTTTTGTAATTGCATTATCTCCTCTTCCAGATGGCTATTGTGGAACTAGAATCCCAGGGTATTCTACTGGGACTCCAACCCTACAGGCGACTCGCACTGTCAATGCAGGATGCAGCTCAGTTCGGCACCAACATCCAACAACTTTTGTTTTTGCAATACCCACAACACCCACAGCACTATCTTGTCGTCGGCGTGGCAAACCAAAGGTTTTGTGTCTGGCTGATTGAGGTCTCAAGAGAAGCTGGAGGAATTTGGCTGTCTCTCAAATCGATTCAAACTTTACAGTGGCAAGCATTGAAGCGACGGAAGGAGATAATTGAGATCGACTATCCATCTAAACTGATCGCGAAGAAAAGGAAATCAGTCCAATTCGACATTGAGGACGAGGAACCTCACAGAACAAGTCACAGAGACCAGTAAGAGACAACTGCAGTGTACAGACTTGTATTGTTGAAACCACCTCCGGGCCTGGTACTTACACGTCTGGTTATGTCAGGTTGACGATAGATGAGGATGTACTATCCAAACTGGAGGCGCTCTGCCGTGTCCGCATTTGTCTCGATGCTGTGAAGGCGCAGTTCCTAGAGCACGGAATTACATATAAATACCTGAAGCCTAACACCACGGGCGAAGGCTCCAAGTCTGACCAAAGTCACTCTACGTGGGTGAATATGGTACCATTGCTGCGACTCGACCCTGGCTCCATCTCTCCAGGAATTGCGGAAGGATTGTTCCTCTTTGTTGGGGCCAAACTGACTGGATGGTGGGATAATCAAAGGGATACATGCCACTTTGTTGTGCAAGCCAAATTTGTGCCAGAGACAATCCCTTCTGACATGTCAAGTGGACCTTTGGGTACGTGGGGCTGTTGGCTCTGTGGTTCTTGAAGCGAATGGTACGGTTCCAGCCACTAACTGTATTTTTCATATTACGTCTGCCAGACGCCTGTGTTCACTACTACGCCAGCACTGGGACAGTGAGTTTTTCGTATAAGACTCGAGGGGCGTTTGTTCAGCAGTTCAAGGGAGACTGGGAAAAGATTGTTCGAATGCTTAGGATCATTCGTCAGCTCCATGCTCCGACCCTCTCCAATCGTCACATTCAACTCCAGGCCTGCCATTTGCACCATGTCAAACTGGCATATTTCGGACGCTATACAGTCACCCTCAAATGGGTTCCTGCGTCGACTACTGAGAAGCGGTCGTCCTCGGGCGTTTTGATCCCGCCTGCCCCTCGATTTCGCCAAGGACTTTATGAGATTGAGTTATCAGAGGTTGACCGGTACAAAGGAAAGGTCGTCAATCCTCATCGTAGGATGAAGTATTTCTTGCAGGACATGTTCAACCGTGAGGCCGACCTGCATAGCCTTATGAATGTAAGTTGTGCTCCAAATCGCTTTCCTGTGTTCGGTCGGATTATATGCAGATGTTTAACTCTGTTCTTGCTTTGATGTAGACCCTGGTTCAAACATCCTCCGTTTTGGAGGTCCTTGATAGACTGGAGAACTCGGTCAATGAGGACAGTATGGGCTTGAAGTTGCTGTCAGTAGTACCTCGCTCCGCCCACCATGTTCGAGTGGTCTATGGATCAAAGTAAGCCAATGTACATGACATCAAGATGCATTTAACATGGCCATGCCGATATACGAACTAACTCAACCTGTGTCTTTAGATATGCCCTGGATATTCGGGCGTACAGCCGGACGCATCTCTCGATGTTTGATGCTTCCTTCCCTTCGGAATCATATAGCGCCAACCTGCCCCCACCGCCACAGGCGAATATTGCGCCGGCACTGATGACACCGGGAAGAATCGTCCCACCAACAACCAAAGGCCACCTTAACTATGGGGCAATCCTTAACTTGCAAGGAGTCATTGGGAGCATCGACGTTGAGAAGGAAGATGGGGAGTTTAACGAGCTGCAGGCTAAACTTATGGCACTGGGCACGGGAGTAAACTCAGATGCGAATACTCTCGGCACCAACAATAACGGCAATACCGGTGCCATTGAACGCCATGAGGAGGAGCTCTATGAGATCATGCCTCTGCCGAACGGACTGGTCTGTTCGAGGAGTGCAAGCGGTCGTGTTCTTTATCGCATTGCCAAACATATTGAAAGTCTTTTGTAAGGAAAGCATTCAGGATCGTGGGGTTGTTGCTCTCGTTTTATCTATCCTTCACACACACCCACACTCACTCGCACATACACACATACACACACACAGACCACCATACTACTCTTCATTTGCTGCTTCTCGCTTTCGCTTTATTCTTTTGTGCTTTCACTTCTCTTTTCGTTTGCTCTCAACCCAAAAAACCAGCACAGGAAAAATACCATATGATAGGCTCACCTTTTTTCCTTTGGCATCATGTACATTATCTTTATTGATTAATCCAATACAAAGTGGGTCAATGCACAGCAGTGCTTCTCCGCTGCGGAGTCTTGTTGTAATATCATTTCTGTTTTCGCGTGCTGCTGCATACATGTACCAGGGGCAGATTACTTTCACGTGATGGCATGCTCTCTTCAATGCATCCACAGCCATTGTTTTTCAACAAACACGGGTGATGCGGTGGTGGATTGCGGGTGAGGATGAGCAATACGAACCTTCGGTGCTTCAACCTCCCCTCCATTCTCTTCACATTCCCTTCACATTCCCTTTTTCATTATCCTCCCTTCCATAATTCCCCTGGACTCCCGAGTTCAAAAATGTCGAGTTCATCACACAAGTTTCAGGAAAAGACCTTCACCAAGCTCACCTACTGCGACTACTGCACCAAGGTTCGTTGCACACCCCGCCTCACACTCGTATTTCAGACCTTTTTTTTTTTTTTTTGCTTGACATAACCCCCAACACCGCCTTCTTCCTATCATCACTTGCATTTACAGCTTCTTTGGGGCGTAGCCAAGCAGGGGGTTACTTGTGAAGGTAAAGAGCATTGCACCGGGATAACTGATATGGACCAGACTATTAGACTGGAAACTCCCCTACTGACATTCTATTATTTCGCGCCACTCTTCTAGGATGCCACTTCAACTGCCACAAAAAATGCTCGGATCTCGTCTACGACAACTGTGTGCGATCCATGTACATTCCTACACCTGACGAACTCAAACGATCATCCTCTATCGGTGGTTCAGGAACGGCAAAAACAAAAGGCAGACCGCGTCGTGTTAGCAGCATCAGTGAATCGATGCGAGTCTCAATTCCTCCTGCCATCGTCTCGTCCTCGCAGCCACTCCAAAGTCTTGTAGAGAAACCTCGACGAAAGAACAGTGGGTCGGAGCAGGACACCAAAACCGAGAAATCCGCATCTCCGGAAGCGGGTCGGACGAGCTTCTTAGAGGACGCGATCATCAAAGCAGCAATCCGGATGTCGTTGCAAGGGGACATTTCGGCGCTGCCAAAGAACCATCATCCACCGTTGACGATTCAGGCGACGACGATCAACTTTACGCGGTTTGTTCACAAGACGACAGCAGTGTTTTGGTTCCAGGATAAGATAGAGGATATCATGACATGGAAGGACCCCTGGAACACAACCTTTGTTCTGGTCCTGTACTGCTTTGTCTGTAAGTTGCCTGCCCAATGGTTTCAAATTGCCTAGCTTGCGCAAGAAAATGCTAAAGAAGCAATTGAGTTGGACATATGTGTGTGTGTGTGTGTGTGTGTTTTTTTTTATTCTGACCGGATCGGCTACTTTCTTTAACTTTTCCTTAGGCATCTACCCCATGTTGTTGTTCTTGCTGCCCCAAGCAATCATGGCCACCATCATGATCTACTTTTTGCAGCAAAAGTCCATCCGTCAACAACAAAAGATTCTTGGCATCAAAAACCCTCCCAAAATAACCAACCCCAACCCTTCATCCAAGCAACGCTCGCCCGAAGAAGAATATATCCTTGCACAGGAGAAGCTCCACCACAACCGCTATCACGTCTACCATGACGAGGACTACTTTGAGAATCCTTCAGGTTCTTCCTCGGACGATGAAGAGGAACGTCGGTCGACCGGTGTCCAGTACCTGTCCAACATGCAACATATCCAGAACATGATGGGCGATATCTCACAGGCGCATGATGTCATCAAACCTCTGTTCAAGCACCTGGATTGGAGCGATGAGGCTGAGGCGACCATGATCGTGCAGGGAACTATGGCAGCGTTTGTGGGAATGAGTTTGGTGATGTGGCTCGTGCCCTGGCGACTGGTGTTTATGATGGGAGGTGCGGGAGGAATGTTGACGAACAGTCCATGGGGAAAAGTGGCGGTCAAGGAGTTGGGACCGTTGGGAATGGACATTGTAGCATGGGCTAAAGTACAGGCCGAGGCTTACAAGCAGGACCGGACACAGGACCTTTGATGCAATCACTGTGTCGCTGTTATAATGATAAATGCAAAAGAACATGAACATACTGATATGAACATTTTTTTTTTTTTTTTTTTTTTTTAAAACAACATACTGATATGAACAATAAATGAAATGATAAAAAAAAAAATGAGATGTGCATGTCTGTCTTGCGTGTTGTCCACATAACTAGTCGGAACTTGGCGTGGCGGTGTTTGAGCACGCTTTTTCGCTTCACATCAGCGTTTTCCAAAAGATTGACTGTGCGATGCGTCTAAAAAGCCTTCGACTTTGTTGATTCCAATTATCTTCTGCGCTAACCGCCGTGAAAATCCAACAAAGCACATTGTGGCCAGAGAAACTGTGGACCAAGCACGATGGACGAGGATGGACGAACTACGATTGTTCAGGACGCTTCACTGACTGATCTTCTTATTGAACAATGCAGACGTTGCCCTTTCATTATTCTAAACTTGCAAGCAATTCAAAAATTTCGCGCCGCAAATGAAAGAAGCACAAGATAATATCTCTGGGGGGTGGGGGCTTCTTTTGAGTGTGAAAATGATCTGCACAGATTCATGCAAGAGACTCCATCATCCTGGCCTCGTCCGTCGCTAGCCGAACGCGTCATTCGGCGTCGATTTCGCTACTGTGCACTCAACTGCAAGCTCTATTTTTTTAATAGCATCTCTCCAGTT
>MU616983.1:0-16163 GCA_025201705.1 Dissophora ornata
TTTTTTTTTTTTTTTTTTTTTTTTTTTTTTTTTTTTTTTTTTTTTTTTTTTTTTTTTTTTTTTTTTTTTTTTTTTTCCCTTTCTCCACCTTGTACAATAGTATTCCACAAAAAAAAGCTCCTCCTAGTTTGTTTCTTATCTCAATAAACCCACAAAAAAAACGTAGACTTGAATCTACAAAAAGAAAGACATGTGTAGTGTGTGTGTGTGTGTTAGCCAATATGGCTCGCAGGTATGAACCTTATTTATTAAGGCTCTGAAAAGGGGGCGAACTGATACGTTTCGTTCAGATGATCGGATCTCGCCTCATATTGTAATTCCTACATGTTTTTTTTTTCAACAGTTTGAGACGCGTTAGGATTCTGTCTAGACCGCAGTGAGCAAAAACACATTCCACTTTCAAAAATAATGACAAAATACCGAAACGGCAAAAAAAAAAAAAAGCTTACATAAACGCCATACTGCCGTCCTTGTTCAAAATCATCATCACATTCTTGACAGGATGGAAACAGGCGTGGACAATTCTCTTGCCGCCCAGGTTTAAAATTTGGCTAGGCCCACCGGCTGTTCTGGAAGAAGTATCTCCATAGAGTGGTGGCCTGTTCCGGAAGATGGGGTGTCCTGATGCTCCACATCCTGTGGTCACGATGCTGTCAAAGTGAACGTCCCCTGTAACTACTCCAGCTCCAGGTCGTTGGTTATAATTCAATCTGATCCCGTTCCATCTTACATCCCATACATTGACCACCCCATCTTCGCTTGCGCCTGTGCACAAAAGACCGCCCTCGGGTTGCCAGGACGGAGCCGAAAGCCTCGAAATCACGTTTGTGGTAGGATAGCCCAAAGTCAATACCGGTAGCGTCGGTGCTCTTTCATCCATCAGAACGTATTGATGCGATTTGCGCAGCAAGCTATAATCAAAAGTATAACGCGGTCAGGGTTCAAGAATTTGCATAGTCAAAAGTTCAAATACTTTCGGGCTCCTCAAAATAACTTACGATACTACGTTGATCCGAGGGTCCGTTGGATTCTGTAGGATGTGCGTAACTGGCCCAAGTCTCTGTTCGTGTATCGCTTTGTCATGCTCGAGATCGTAGCTGATGTATTTCTTGTCCAGCCCCCCCGAGAAGAGCGTCTTCGAGTAATAAGAATATGCAACGCTAGTGACAGCATTACTATGTAGGTGATGAACTGCGTCCAGTCCTTGAGGGTCATAGGTGCGATCGCCTTGACCGTCTGGTGCATGAAACTTCCAGTGGTACTAGATTTCATACAAGAATCAGTCAGAGGAGCTGGTCCGAAGAACATAATACGAACAAGACAGAACGGGTCGTTATATCATGGTCAGCTTACTATTTCACTGCCTCTTCCTCCTGTAATGTACGACATTGAATGATCTTCCTTCATGACAGCAGTGACAGCATTGATCGCTTTGGAATGGGCTGTAGTTGTAATTGTGAGAATCCTGTACGCCAACTTTCCTTCACGGTTGAAGTAGATGGTAATCAAATTTGTCTGTGTCTCTGGAATAGAATTGGAGTTTGGCTCGGCGTTCTGATGCTCCGCGGTAGCTGGCTCCCAGCTGGCTCCTTGCTTCAGATGGCTAACGGCTACAACCGCATCCTCTCTCACCCATGTAAGAGTTTCTGTATATGGGATAACTCGATGCTCTTTCATGGGTACCGTTACGAGCAGTCGCTGGGTGTTGATGTTCCAAAAGTGTATAGACCTAATTCATATAAATCGAGTTTTCTCGTGAGAAATTAAAGCCTTGGCACTTCGATGGCTTGAATCAAAGTTTTGTGTCGTCTCCATGGACGACAATATTGACACGATCTGTCTTACCCGTCTAAGGAACTCGTAGCAGCAATACCATCGAATGGAGTCTGATGGGAGAACGGGTTGATCTCCATTGGGTTTGGTCTCCTACCTCCAAAAACACGATCGTGAATGGCTTTGTGACCCTCAGAGAGAACTGCCATCGTAGGCTGACAAGCAATGGGTAGTTGATAGGCACTTCTGTCAAAGACTCGCCTGTATCCTGCGGAGCGAGGTTGAGGGAATGCCTGTTGCACAGCGCGATCAGGGGCGGCTGGCATACGGATCGTCACCATACCGCTGTCTACTATCTTATGAGCATTGTCCTCCGTCTTGACCCTTGGTCCTCCTGATACTGGTTTAAGAGATGGTGGTGGTGGAACAGGATCTGGCGCCCTAGCAGCGCTTTGAGAGCCCCCGATTCCACTAGATGCAACGATCTCCGACTGAATTGAGCTGGTTCGGGACCGAGGCGCGCCTGAACGTTGCGAGGTTCCTGTTTGTCCAATCTGAGGTGATTCTGGTGTTGACTGGGGAGCAAATGCTGCTGCCGGCTGCATCTTCTGGATCCTCAGTTCATCCCTCAGCTCTCGCATCTCAGCATTGAACCTCCTGTTGATAACGTCCATTTTCCTCAGTGTTGCCTTCAATTTATCCATACGCGATGTGCATTTCTCCACCAGTCCATTCATCTAGAGTGTCACAGAATCAAAGTCCAAGATGTGTTGCAAGGAAATTAATAAAGGCGTTACCAATCGTCGTTGAAGCTCAATGCGAGAGCGCTGCTCTATTATTACCTTGTTCATCATTTCCGTCATAGGACCATCGAGTCGTATCGAAGGATCAGAATTAAGAGTAGCACGCGACGAGGGCAGAGGATCCAATCTCGACTTATGCAACGCCAAGGGCATATCACTGTCCAGAGCGTTGCCCTCACTTTCATCGGTGGTGTTAAGGATGCTCTCATCGCTCTCCGATGACATGTAATATCTGTATCGACGCTTTTTACGGTTATCGCCGCGCCCTATACGAGACCGGGAACGAGACCGGTAGCGGTTCGCGTCGCTGTCACTGTCACTGCTTGCGCTCTCACTATCAATGAAACTCGCTCCGTCGCTATCGATATTGTCATCCCTGCGCCTGGATCTGGAAGGAGACCGGGGGCGCTTTACCCTCACCTCCCCCATGGCGATCACTCTTCTTACAGGCCTGCTCCTGCTCCTGCTCCTAAACCGACTCTTGCTGCGTGCCCTCGATTTGCTCCTACCCCTATCCTCGCTCCTGCTCCGCGCCCTACTCTTACTTCGATGGCGGCTCTTACTCCGCCCTCTCTCTCTCTCCTGCCGATGGCTGTGAGCATGGTCTTGCTCGATATCGATGGGGACAGTGGGTCCTGATCCTGCCGGAACTCTCGGGTCAGTAGATGTAGTTGCTATGGTCGATCCCGCCGCCATTTTCGACGTTGATGTCGCCCCAATCGGAGCCGCCCCTGCCATTGTTGTTGTTCCCACATTAGCCGCGTTCGTCTCGGATGGTCTCGCAAATGGATTCTTATACCTCGTCGCCAGTGCCGCATAATCTCTTCCTGTTGCGGACGACGAGTGGGACGCGACTGCATCTCGTGAGCTACTGTGGCTGAAGATCGGTTGGTTCTTAGCGGTGCTGGGCGGGCTCCTTCCGCGCTCTGGATGTGCTGGATGGCCATATGAAATAGAGCTATCATCACTGACGCGAGGGGTGGAAAGGCTTGGTACAGGGTCATGGGTTCTCCCACCATGCGAGGCAGGGCTCTTTCCTTGCCGGACTGGACTTGGTTTTCTTGATACGCGCTCATGGTGCGGAGGACCTTGTAAGTCACCAGAGTTGGTAGTCGCAGAGCGGTTGCTGTGATGATGAGGTTCTTGTCCATAACGTGGGTCCGATGGAGGCTCCCGAGTATACCCACGTGCTCGCTCTGCTGTCCAAGAATACCTTGCCAAAGAGCTGCCGCCGGTGGCGAGGTCGTTGTTGGAAGACGGCTCTGATTTCCAAGTTGGTCTCCTGCGTCGATTATCCTTGTCGTGCCGCTCCTCTCGCAGCCACTCATCTTCCCTTGCGCGTCGCTCCTCCCGCGGTCGGTAGTTATTAGAGTTTGGAAAGTTGTGTCGGCTGTTCAAGGAGGTCGGCAGAGTTGTGGCCGGAGCCGGCGGTGGATTGAGGTTTGGCGGGGTAGCCGCCGTGGGCGAAGCTTTCGCGGGGTGAGCGGCCGGAGGTTCGGATGCGACTGCGCGGGTGGCTTGCGGCTGGGATGTTGGAGCTGAACTCTGGGAAGCGATGTTCGGCCGCGAGCGACGCCGTGGGTCTTTTGAGGAAGCACCGGACGACATAGCCGTTCGTAATAATATGACGGATCTATTTTCACTGGTGAGATTGATTTGCTATCTCCCTTCCTGTTGGCTTTGCTGTGACTCCGCTTTGTTTTTTATTCACGGCTGAAAAGGTGGGGTGCGCAATCAGCATGCCGCAACACTCGGCGTAGAATCCGATGGGACGTGTTATTACGCTCGACAAGTAGTGGCTAGACACGTATTATACGAGTACGTGGTAGATCCTAGGAATGCCGGCGGTGCAGGAACTGCGAATGGTTCAAGAAAAGATTTAAAGATGGAGAGTGCACACAAAGGCCACGTGCGGGAGGAGACAAAAGGGCAAAAAAGGACATTGTGCAGAAACATAAATTCTTCTTCTGGCTCGTGCCCATACACTATGTGTCTATCAGAACATGTTTGCTCACAAACTCTTGGGAACCTGCGAGAAGAGGTACGAAATACTTTCGCCATTGTGCGTGCGACGGATGGCCTCCGCAAGCGTTGCACTGATGTCGAGCACTTTGAGCTTGGGTGTGAGTGCACGCTTCTCCGGAGGGATCGGATATGTGTTTGTTACTACGATCCTGTGCACATTCGCGCACTCTTCGATCTGGCGCAGAGAGTTCCCGCTGAGGATACCGTGCGTCGCAATGATGTAAACCTCCTTGGCTCCATGGCCGACCAAGTTGTCGGCAGCCTCCAAGAACGAGTGGCACCCGTCAATCATGTCATCCTATCCAGACATAAAAAAAAAATACAATTAGACTTTGCGAATCGGGATCAAGAGGCTATCAACTCTGCGATCTGATGACTTACGACAATAAAGCAGACTTTGTCCTGGACGTCGCCCACCAATGTCATCATTGACGTTTCATCAGCAGTCGCTTCTGCCCTTTGAATCTCATGGCCTGTCTCAGCGTCCACCAAGTCATCGTCATAGTCGTCATCTTCGTCCTCGAGGCGGTTGTAGATGTTTTCTGGCTTTGACAGAGAGTGATCTGGGTCCATAGCATGTCCTGGCCTGGTCCTGTCCTTGTGGATCAATGCAAAGTCGATGTTGAGGCTGTCTGCCAGTGAAGTCACCCTAAGCATTAAAGAAAAGTCCCTTCAGTGGTGATTCTTTTTCTCGTTCTTTGTTTGCTGCCACCCTCTCTTGCTTTAGACTCTGGTACGTCAAAGTTGTGTGTACATACCTCTTGGCCCCACCAGCGTTCTTACTGACAACAACACCGTTCTCCCAGTCATCAACATTGTCTTTGATCCATTGTGCGATCGTTGGCTCGGCATAGAGATTGTCCACAGGGCGGTTGAAGAAACCCTGCATCTGGGACGCGTGCAAATCCATGGTGATGATGTGGTCAACTCCAGAGATGGAGAGGATATTGGCAACCACTGATGCCATTCGATCAGATCCCACAATAGGATAGGAGGCAGTATGGTCAGTTACCGGCCCTTGTTTGTTGCAATGACACATTTGAGGCAAGACGAGAGAAGAGCTTACGTTTAGCTGCGATTGCACCGCGGTGCTTCTTCTTCTTGCTCTGCTTTGAGTAAGGAAAGTAAGGGATGACGGCGGTGACGCGCTCGGCGGACGAGCCCTTGCAGGCGTTGATCATGATGAGAAGCTCCATCAGTGAGTCGTTGATCTTTGAGGAGCCAGACTGGATGATGAACACGTCCTCGTTACGGACAGACACGCCTAGACAAGGATCGGCATCAGGTTGGGACAGGGATTGACACGTGTGAGGAGGGATAGCATGGCAACCTTGGGCAGCGATTGATCTGGAACGTGACATCGAAAACAACAAGATATGACTGTATGATTGCAGTCTCGTGTATACATACCGATCTCAACCGAGGTCTCTTTGTTCTTGAACTGGGAGAGCGTGGCCTTTGCGGGCTCAACCCCGAGGCGTTTTGTGACCAGAGCAGCGAGCTCCGGATGGGAGCTCCCGGCAAAGACCTTGGTTCGGCGCACTAAGGTGTGGCAGAGCAGGAATGGTTAGCAGATTTTTTTTATATGGAATGGTTAGCAGAGAATGTATGATTCGGATTTGGATCTGGGAAGGACTAGTCACACGAGCGAATGCACTTTACTTTTTATGGGGATGCTTCGAGGACAGAGAGGGAGGGCAAGGTGCAGGGAAGGGTTGGGGGGGCAAGAGAGGAGAGAGAGAGGGGAGAGAGGGGAGAGGGGAGAGAGGAGAGAGAAAGAGAGAGAAATAGAGAGAGAGAGAGCGAGAGAGAGAGAGCAAGATCTCAAGTTCTAGGGCAGAGTGGGGAGGGTGGAGGTCATTAATGTCGCAATGACACCGTGACACCGAAGGTGATTCGAGCGAGTGAATCGGGCCGTTGGGCAGAGCGGAAGGTGGAAGCGACCCCTCACGAGGGGCGGAGATGTGTGTGTGGGGAGAGGGCACACCAAGGATCAGCAACTCTAAATTGCCGCTGGTGGACGTCACATCAAATGCGTGTCTCAGCCTCTCAGGAAGGGGTTGGCTGTCTCGCCGCTGCTTCAACATATTGCATATTGCGCATCGCTCTGTGCTCTTCCTCTGCTCCATCAATCTCTCCATCCATCCCTTCTTCATTTGTCTCTTTCTCTCTTTTTCTCTCTCTTTCTCTCTCTCTCCCTCCGTATCCATCCATCATCACATCCATTCGCCTATCCTCCTTCTCGCCGCCGCTAAATTCAAGCCAACGAATCACACTCGCCGCTTTACTGCTTTACCACACACAACCTTACAGTCACTATAACAATGTCCGACAGAAAACTGCCCATCGAGAGGAGCGAGCGCATCCTCGCCGAGTTGCTAAAAATTCCCGTCAATACCATCTGCTGCGACTGTGGTGCAGCAAGTAGGTGTTGTTGGTTTCCGGCTTGCTTCTCTACTTACTTCTAGCACTGGGCGTCGACAAAATTCTACTACCGTTGAACGACTCTGACAGACTTGACGTTCAATTTGTCTTGGCACTCATTGTACGCACTATAGATCCAAAGTGGACCTCATACTCGCTGGGCTGCTTCCTCTGTGTCCGCTGCTGCAGTGTCCATCGAAAGATGGGCACACACATCTCAAAGGTCAAATCTGTCTCCATGGACTCATGGAGTCAGGAAGATATCGATGTAAGAAAATAACACTCGCAACAACCATCAGTTATTCTAGAGTGGACTTGCCCATTTTAGAATCCTCCGTTGATATCCTTGCAACTGCTATTAGACTATGAAAGCCTGGGGTAACGGCAAAGTCAACGCCATGTACATGCCCAATCCCGAGCGCCATCCGCCACCAACCAGCATGGAAGGAAGGTATGCTGGCCAGACCGTCCATCCCACCGTCCAGTCGCGGATCAGGCAACTGACAGACTCCTTTGATGCATGTGTCCTCCATCTACAATAGCGCCATGGAGCAGTACATCCGGTCAAAGTACGAGCGAAAAGAGTTCATGGAAGGCGGAGGCAACCACCAGGTAGGACTTGGGCTTCTACACATGGATCCCTTTTTCAACTATTACGGATGTGAATCAAACCATGACACTAAACCTTCACTTTCGGGTTACAGCCGTCATCACGCTCCGCCTACGGAAATTCGTTTTCAGGAGGCAGAAGCAGCAGCCGCAGTAACGATATTGTCGACACACAGTCCTATACCACTCAGATGTCCGCGTTGCGATCTATGGGCTTCACAGATAATGCCAAGAACCGGCAGGTGCTCCAGTCGACAAGCGGAGATGTACCGAGCGCTATCGAGATTCTTTGCCGTATTGGCTCTGGACCCGTGACCTCTTCTGCAAATTTGTCAGTATCCAATTCGACACGTAACAATGGGAATAACAGTTCGACGAGAACTTCTTCCCGGCGCAGCCCATCCTCCGGAAATAACAGTAGTGGTGGAGGGGGTGGCGGTTCAGATTCAAAGGAGACCATTCTCTGGAATATGGGCTTTCATGACTCGGCTTTGAACAAGGAAGCCCTCCGCCGTGCTGGAGGCAACCCCGATGTCGCAGCCGGAATTCTGATCGATGAAAAGGACAAACTGGCTCGAGCCGTTCGTGAAAAATCGTCGTCATCACCTCTTCCTTCACGCCTCGATCCGCCAGGAAGCGCCAAAGCTCAAAAGAATGAGAGTAACCTTTTGTTGGATCTCTCCGATGACAGCAACAACAACAGCCAGCAACAGCAACAACTGCAGCAGCAGCAGATGTTCCAGCAGCAGATGCAAATGCAAAATGCCTTTGGCAACTCCAATCAGCAGTGGTCCAACCAGAACGCAGGCGTTGATCAGTTTGGTAAGTTTTTTTTTTGAAGTGAAGCTGAGCCCTAGCCTTTGCTTTTGGAGGCCCTGCTGATACTCATCCATTGATTCGATCGAAAATATAGGCCAGAATCATAACCAACTCCAGTCAATTCTCGAGAAGAATGCAAGTATCCTGGCGCTCTACAACTCTGAGCAAAACAACAATAACAACAATGGCAATATGAACAACATGTTCGGAAACAATTCCATGAACAATGCCTTCGGCTTACAGCAGCAGCAGCAGCAGCAGCAGCAACAACCCGGGAACTTCAATGACATGAACTCCTGGGCGACAAACAACAATAACAATAACAACATGTCCATGAACTCTGCGTTTGGGCTTCAGACCAGCATGGCAACAGGAGCCAACAACATGTTTGCCACCAACAATAACAATAATCCCGGCATGGGCATGGGCATGGGCATGGGCATGATGAACTCAGGCATGGACAGCTCCGCACAGCACCAGGCTAATAACCCGTTTGGTCTTTCGAACCAGGGATTGGGCAACAATCTCAGTAGTCCCAATGCATTCGGTACCCTGACTAGCAATAGTGCTGGGATGGCTGGTAACAACATGTTCAATGCGAACAACGCCAATAACAACAACCAGTTTGCAGGCCTAGGCGCCATGGGAGCGGCCTCGCCAACGCCATCGTCCAATAGTTTATGGAACAACAACACGAACATGAACAGTCCTGCGTTTATGGGCGGGAACACCCAGGCTATGAAGTCTTTGAGTCCAATGGGAAATATGGGCACTAGCATAGGCAACGGCATGGGCAATAATGGCATGGGCAATGGCATGGGCAACGGTATGGGCAATGGTATGGGCGCCGGCATGGGCATGAACGGTATGAATAACATGAACGGTACGAATACCAACAACTTTAATTCGGCTTTTGGAATGAACCAGAATAGCAGTAACAACCACAATCCCTGGGGCAACAACAACAATAACAACAACAGTTTGTTCTAGGGGCGCATGAGATAGATGAACGAATAAATATGTATTTTAAGTCGAAAAGATGTCGTATCGTCTATGGTTCATGACAGGCATTTCAGTACGAATACGTTCCAACGCTGCAAGGTCAATGGGCGCGACTGCGATACCCTCCTCTTGACCATCGCACGCCGCCACTACTTTGCCCCATGGATCAACGATCTGAAAAGATAAGGAAGGTTAACAAAGATCTTCTGTCAACATTCAGGTCCTTCATTTCTTGAGGAGAACAAGTCATCGAGAAAATAACTCACCATGGCGTGTCCATAGCTGTATCGTTTTTCAGAGTGTTGGCCCACCTGGGCAGCAGCAACGACATACGATTGCGCTTCAATCGCCCTACTCCTGAGGAGGACCTCTGAATTAAATTTGTTTGCTATCAGTGAGTGGCATGCGTCGTTGTCTTTTTTTTGGTTTGCAACCAACCGGGCATCGATTCAAAAGAAAGCAGCGCGCCTACCCCAATGCGCCTCTCCTGTCTTGATCGTAAACGCTGAAGGATACGTCAAGATCTCAGCTCCTAATTTCCTGAGCCCCAGGGCCAGCTCCGGGAACCTGAGGTCGTAGCAGATCCCTAAACCAACCTTGCCCACCGGCGTCGACACTGGTGGCACGAGTTTGTCGCCCGCGGCTGTGTTTTGGCTCTCCATCAGTCGGGGACCGTTCTCGATGTCAACGTCAAAGAGGTGGATCTTGCGGTAGGATTCGACAACGGAGCCTTGGTCGTTGATGAGCACATGCGTGTTGTACAGGCGGCCTGGGAAGGGACTCTATCAATGTTTCAATTGACACGCGTTTTTGAAATGTCAGGGACTGTGTGCAAGGAGGACATGGAGATGTAGCAGTAACAATCCTGAAATCACGCCTCCAAACCTGCTCGTGTATTCCAACAGAGCACCAGATCCCGAGTTGCTTGGCCTCAGCACACATCCCCTCCAGGAACAATCCCGATGGCAGAGGATGTGCGAGCTTTAAAGCTTCCTCGCTTGGGTTCCCGATGAAATCGGAAGCCTCAGGGAAGAAGACCATCTACGTCAGTTGAACCACAAAAAAAAAGGATTGGCCTTCAAACTCTTTCAGTTGCCAGCATCACTGCGACGAGCGGTTTGATATCAAACCTTGGCTGCCTGCTTGGACGCTTGACCCATGAGTTGAAGGCATGTCGTCAGATTAGCAGAGACTGATTGCCCGCCACGAAACTGTGCAACTGCAATCTTTATTTGCTGCATCGTGCGGAACGGAATGGAGAGGATGTAAAAGAATGAGGAAAGTTTCGAATGTTGAGAAGTTGCACCCGCCTTCAGTTTAAAAAAGGAAAAGACAGTTTATTGCGCACGCTATGTGCCTTTCCTTCGTTTCGATTGGCGACGACTGCTAGCTACGATCGCTGCCGGCGTCGGTGCAGGTGTCGGTTCAGTTGACGTGGTATCAGACACGTCTTCCAACTTCATCGCCTTCACGCCTCGGCGAACACTCCTAGATTCTTGCTCTCCTTCGTCTTCCTTCTTCACCGTCAACTCGTCATCGATCGCAACAGTTGATAGACCAGTCGGTTCGATCGCCTCCTCTTTCACCTTCACCAGCCCCGCCCCTGGCTCCTCTTTGACTCGCCCCTCAATCGTCCGCAGATCCGCTGCAAAGAGCACAGAGTGCGCCCATCCCGAGTAGTCTCCAAAGAGGTCTACAAAGTGTTTCCCCACTGCTTTGTAAATTGCAGGCGAAATCGCCTTGGGTACCTTGCCCCCAAATTGAAATTTGTAGTCCCGTACAGCAATCTGCCAAACATGAGTGTCGACGGGAATGCTGTTCTGTTTATCCAGCGACATCAGACACTACGAAGCAAAGAGCAAGTCAGCTTCATTGTCATACTTTCACTTGCGGACTGGTACATATTCCCATGTCATATTCGAGGTTCAAGGATACAACAACTTACCACACAGTCCGCAACTTTGGGTCCCACTCCTTGCAGAGTCAACAATGCATTGTGAGCTTCCTCGTAGGGCAGACTTCTCAATCCCATGAGCCATTCTTCACCGCTATCCATAGCATTTATCATTTTCGCCGTGTTGGCAATGTATTTCGCTCGATACCCAAAGCCCAGCCTGCGAAGCGTTTCTTCAGTACCCTCCTGGGCCAGCGCATCCATGGTAGGGAACCCATAGAACGTTCTGGGTGATTCCCCTGGCTCCTCTGCTGGTATGGTGATAGGAGAACCATACTCTTGGCACAACTTTGTAGCCTATCCAATACGTAAAATAGGGGTATAAGTCTCCATTTCTAGTACATTTACACTAGCTTCACATTTGGAGACTTACCATTTGACTAATCCTGCCAATGTTATTGTTCGAACTGCAAATGAAGCAAATCAGATTCTCGACAGGATCTTGGCGGAGGATTCTCACTCCAGGGAAGAGAGGTGCCTTCGCCCTGAAATTGGCGTCGGATTTGGACCACTTGGCATAGAAGTCGGTCAAAGGAACATGCAGTTGAAAGTAATCCCTCAGGAAATCCCTGTCCTCTTCCTTCTGCTGCTCTTCCCACAGTTTATCTTCACCTGTGGACGACGATGCTGTAAACATTGGAGTAGACGAGGGTTTGAACGTCCTGTATTGAAATCCGTCCTCTGTCTCCTGAATACGCCACAGACGATGATCCAGGACACAAGACCAACTAGGAAGCGAAATTTGACCTGTTTCAAGTTCTCGGTGCTCACGAAGCCATCGAAAGGACTGACCACCCTTTAGCGTTGTAGAGAGATCTAATTCTGAGCGGGGTATCTTGATAGAGACCCAGGGTGTTGACTTCACATGTGC
Source organism: Dissophora ornata (assembly GCA_025201705.1). Taxonomy (NCBI): domain Eukaryota; kingdom Fungi; phylum Mortierellomycota; class Mortierellomycetes; order Mortierellales; family Mortierellaceae; genus Dissophora; species Dissophora ornata. Next base: position 12,281 of record MU616983.1, read on the forward strand.
AGGAGCAGCCAGCTTGGTCTTTGGAGCTGCTTTATCTTTAGATATTGACGGGCTGGCAACTGCGGAGACGGAGACCTTTGTCCGTGTTGTTGTCGTTTCAGCGGCATTATGAGACGTTGGTGCGGACTCTTTGGCGATAGAGAGGGCTCTCTTGCGAGTGGTCCGGGACAGAACAGTCATCATAGAATCCGGTCGGGCAGTTGAGAGGGGAAGAAAGAGTAGAGAGGAAAAAAAATCAACGACCCAAAATCTGCCCTTGGGCGACAGCAACAGTGGCTTTGAACTATTTCTTGGGGGGTGCCGAAATTGGTGGCGAAATCCGTTGCCGACACAGAATACCGCCAATGACCAAGGAAGCAGCATACCGGAAAAGATTGTTTCTTCAGAAAAAATGATGACTTTTAGTTTGTCCATTGTCAGAATGCCCTTCGTGGCTTTTCATCTTCTTATCACAGCCCACCTCATCTTTAGTGGTATTGCATATAGATCACATCTGGAAAAAAAAAAGTGATGATATCCGCTGCTCTGGAACTCGATGCGAACAACTCCAAAGATTACAAAAACAAGGGATTATCTATTCGATAACCTGGGTTGCTCGATTTGCATGACAACCCAAAGTCACACTTTCGCAGGAAACCGAACACTATGGAACCCGAACCCGGTCAAGGTCAGTGGGTTTGCTTGTAGTCGGTCGATATGGATGCAGACGTGCTGTGTAGGCACAATCACATTGACATAATCAACAATCAAAGAGACACGATGGCAACTCATGGCGCATGAATCGTGCATAGTATCTGGTCGCTATTTCATGTCGGCACAAGACCACAAACAGGCTGGAGGGCATAGCGCCACTGCGTAATGCTGTTTTATTGCCCTATGCTCCGCTACAAACTATACGAGTGTGCTGGAGAACATTTGGCCTAACTAGGTAACTAGGGAGAAGAGTGTAGCCAGGGTCTTTTTGGATTCTGTCGGGTTCTCATGCCTGACCGATGAAAGATTCTTAATTGCAGCGCTGGCAAGCCTTTGCTCCGACAACACCTCATCCTGAGCCTGTCGCTGATTGTCAAGGTGGGAACGCTGTTGCTCGATGTTCTGTCGGGCTTGAGCAGTGGTGAGAGCCTGTAACATCGTATGGTGTTCGGTCATTGAGGAGATGAACTTGGTGTTCTGAGTTATCATATACTCGGTGAACGCCTCCAAAAAAATATGATAGCGCTCGATCATCTTCTCCTCAGGTCGCTGCCCAATATTATGGACCGCAGCTCGAGTAACCAAGGGGGTAGCATGTGGAACAGTGGCACTGTTGCCTGAGCTGAAGAATCTTTGGGGCCATTCTTGCGTACCAAGACACAGAAGGCAGACGTTGGTGAGGACGAGAGGGTTGACGCCTCTGCCGCCATGTATATGAACGATCTTCTCAAGGTTCCCGTTGACGCTTTCTCTCTCTCGAGACGATCAAAGCCAGCTCCTAAAAAAGCGTCGCCATGGGGAGATTTCGGGCCTGATGAAGGATATTATCAAGGTTATGGATTCGAATCCATACACGTTCGAAATGGTCAGAGGAGAGTCTCAATCACATCTTTGTGAAAGGGCGAGGGCACGAAGGCATGAAGGATCCAGTTCATGTGAAAGCGAAAGGTACACCAAAGGTGTCGCGGATGAAGAGTAGCATAGAGGTCAGTACGCGCCCCACATGGCTAGGGTGTGCAATAAGCAATGCGAGAAAACATCACGGCTTAGGAGGAACTAACGTGGATGTCTATAAAAGTTATAAATGGCAACTGGGTTGTCGAATAGATAATGGAATAATGGGTTGGGTTAATTTATTTGACCGAACGTGTTTTCGTGCTAAGTCCATGTGAGCATTTTTTCATCCTTTTTTGAAAAACTCATTGAAGTTGGCATCAAATGGCCAAATAGTGCTTGTTCTCGCCACCTCTTTCATGGAGCACCACTCTCACGTTGTTCAAAGCGGCTTTTAAGATTCATTTCATAGGAAATACCAGTTTATTGTGTGTGTGGTGGTCACGAAGACCAAAACGAAGACGACAAAGAGAGAGAGAGAGAGAGAGAAACAGAATGCATTAATAAACCTTACATATCGCCCTCTATCCGAGATCAATCACAAACGACGAGCCGTTGCTACAGTCAGGGTGATGTAGGGCAAAATGAAAATGTACCGATCACCTGCAAACAATCCTAATCAACGGACCACAGACACACTCCCTCACGAGCATGGGAGGGATTAGGCTAGCCTCAGCTATTGTTTGATTGCAAGGTGAAGCAGAACAAAATGACAATGTACAGACAACTGCAAACAATCCTAATCAACGGACCGCAGACGCACTCCCTCACGAGCATGGGAGGGACTAGGCTAGCCTCAGCTATTGTTTGATTGCACTGTTGTCTGCTCAGCTGGAAGGGAAAGACTTGCCTTGCTGTAGTTTGTGGCAAACAGAAATCAACCCTGACTACGTTTACATGGACTTAATGCAGGAGCTGATGACCCCCCGTGAGAATAGAGGCTCACGGGGTGAGATTATATTATTCCATATAATTTTGTCTACTCTTGGTGCGGTCTCTTGCGGCGTGGATTGTCCATCTTCACTCTTACTTAAAATAATCTAAGTTGACCATTATCCACATCTACCGAGAGGAAAGTACTCGCCTGCAAACAGACCTTAGAGTATACAGTCGTCAGCCGTTAATTCTCCTCTCCTCACGCCTCTGCCTTTCAATACCACTCCAATGTCGAAATCAATCAAAGCCCTCGAAAGGGAAAGAAATCAAAGCAGTTCAAGAAAACTGCACTCCATATGTCAGAACATGAGAGTCAAGGAAAACAACATCAATGACCGAGCCTTTATTGACTTTCTGCTTCGTGTTGGCGATAGTATTGAGCCTGCTGTGCATTCAGGAGACGAGGCGGACTATATCAGGATACCAGATGACATCCTGTTCACTCCACGCGAACAACCCATTGATGACTCGCATGAGAGGGACTTTATCTGAAAAGTCTATCCCGACATTTCAACGACTGATGTTGACCCGACAATTTTGAGAGAAGGGACGTGGATAAGTTGAATAGCTTTGCAACAGCAATGCTTCCAAGCAGCCAGCCGACTCTCTTATATAGTCAGGACTCTATCCCAGACAGTGGCTCGATTGCGGCAGCATATACAGTTTAAATCCTTCTAGCTTGCCTCCTCATGTGCTGGAGTTAAAAATTGGCCAACCGATTATCCTCCTTCGAAATATCGACCCAAAAAAACACTCTGCAATGGCACACGACTCATCATCAAAAGACTTGGGAGAGGGTACATTCAAGCCTCAATCCTGAGTGGGAAATGGACAGACCAAACAGTGTTCATCCCGCAGATTCCTCTCACCACAACAGAAAATGGCTCCATCCCTGTCATGTTTAAGAGGCGCCGATTCCCAGTCAGGTCAGCTTTTACACGACTATCAACAAGTCCCAAGGCCAAACTCTCCAGTCAGTTTGTGTTTATCTTCCACAATCAGTCTTTACACATCGCCAGTTGTACGTTGCCCTATCAGGCTACTCAAGTCGAGCAAACACTAAGGTTTTCATCAAAAATGGGACTCTTCCCGGTTTTACAGGAATTTACACAAGAAACATTGTCTTCCGCGAAGCATTCTAATAGCACAAGACAACAAAGGTCCAAGATCCAACATAGAGACATAGAAACAAAATAGGATACCCAGATACCCTACTACAACAGAGAGGCATAGAAACAAAATATCATACCTTATACTCTACTTCAACATAGAGACATAAAAACAAAATAAGGTGCCCTATACCCTACTTCAAAATGTTCTTTTTTACGTTGTTTCCAAAAAAAAAAAAAAAAAAAAAAAA
>MU616983.1:16173-28397 GCA_025201705.1 Dissophora ornata
CGCTTCAGTGATACGTACAGCAGCGGTAGAGGTCTTGGACTCGCATTGAAATGCTACAGCCTACCGATTTAAATAGTTCTATTCACGGATTGCAATCCGATTTCTTTCGGATATAGATCCGTCGGCTTTGGGATATATGTCCCGCATTTTCGGATCCACAACGGATCGGATAGCGTATAGGATCGGATGCAATGAGGATAGGATACCTAACGGATCGGATCGCCAGTTCAAAAGTAAGATCCGGATCAAGAAAAATGCTATCCGTATCCCTTATTAACGGATGAATAGGATCGGATTTCGTATAACGGATATCCGTTGAAAAACGCTAGCCAGTTGTACGTTGCCCTGTCACGCTGCTCATCTCGAGCAAACATTAAGGTTTTCATTAACAATGGGACTCCTCCCGGTTTTACAGGAATTTACACAAGAATCATCGTCTTCCGCGAAGCATTCTGAAAGCACAAGACAACAAAAATCCAAGATCCAACAGAGAGACATAGAAGCAAAATAAGATACTCAGATACCCTACTACAACAGAGAGGCATAGAAACAAAATATGATACCCTATACTCTACTTCAACATAGAGACATAAAAACAAAATAAGGTGCCCTATACCCTACTTCAACATGTTTTTTTTACGTTGTTTCCAAAAAAAAAAGAGATGAAAGAGAAAGACAAAGACAGCGTTGCCACGGGCACACACTGGTACCCCTTAAATTCTCAACTTTAAACTGGGATGGTTCGGGTCGCCTTTGATTGTAATGATCTGCGATGGCATAATATCTGGCATAATTCTCCTCTTTGTTGCTGGCGCCATGGCTAACAGAGAGAAGAAAAAAAAACGCAAGTTATAGCTACACGATAGCGGCCCACAAATTTTTGGAACAGCATCTCCACTGCCTCCTTCGAAATGTGTTCGTCCAAAGCCAATTTTGACTGTTTGTCCGGCAGACATGTCCGCACTCGAGAAATGTACGCCGCGATAGAGTCTTGATTTGACCACCCTGGGAATTCGATGGGCTATTTTGAGGTGGAGGTTGAAGTTGGAAAGGAAACTACGTTAATTTATCTATCGTCTAATGGTGTAGTCACCGCGTATCCTGCCAATTATAATGCGCACTAGCGTTAACCATGTTGAATTACATACCTCAAAGGTAGTGGAGCTGTCCTTAAGACCAGAGCCAGAACTCTGTACCCAGAAAAAGGGCTTTAATACTAATACTCAAGCCGGTACCACAGGCGACAAGAGTGAGCTGATGTCCTCCGATGTCTCGAAATGCATGCAGGATTGGTGATAGAAGCGGGCGGGAAGATTCGTCCGAAGAAGACATTGACTGGAATGATGCATTGAACGCGTCGCCAAGAAGTTGTGCCTCGTCCAGGACCACAAGAAGTCTTGTGTCCGTTTCGATTGGTGGTAGGCATCCAGACTTGATAAGGCAGTCTTTGGTGTCTTCGTACATATTGCGGATCAACAACGAAAGAGAAACTTCGCCATGAGGCTGCAGATTGAGAAGCTGGAGGAATAGAACATCGAATACGTCGTCCTTGAAGAGTACATGCGGGCAGGTTTGTAAGAGAGTCCATCTTGCGCTTGAAAAGGTTTCACTGGCGCCAGGGACACGTAAACAGTATTGGAAGATGAGCAGGCGAGAGATGAAGAGCAAACGTGTCGTCTTTCGTGCATAGCCGTTGTTGGCAAGTCGATCTTCATGAAAGGATTTCCGGCTCTCGTGCAAGTGCTCGTCGACGGTGGAGTGAAGGGTCATCATGTCCTCGGATCCGCAGTCATCACTCGATGCATTGAAATAGAACCCCCAGTGTTGAGACAGGAGCTCGAATACAGCACGCGTTTTCCACAGCCTAAGAAGACGACAAGATGTACAGAGGGACGTAAGTATTGAGTTTGGAAAATGTGGTAACTGCCAAACACTTTTAAATTGCGAGAAAAATGCTCACCAGAAACGCCGAAAACTCTTTTCATGTGGACGAAAGAAGAAACGGAAGAAAAGGATGGAAGTGCCACGTTAACAAATAAAGAACAAAGATAAAAAATAAAGACATAGCCGGTACCATCCATGTTGCTTACGGGATGACGGCACGATTGTTTTCCTTAACCATGTTGAGAATAGACCCGGCTGCGAGATTCCTTGATGTTGAATCAGGCGAACAGGGGTCGGGAAGATCCATGAACAAAAGACTTGGTCGGGTTACTGGGGGATGGCCGAATTGACGGCGCCATGCTCTTGGCAAGCCTCGAATAGACCTAGAGGTAACATCAAGATGTTTCTCGCCCCTCACAAACGCGTCGAGAAAATCGGCAATTTTTCCAGAGGCAAAGAACTTGTCCGTGATCCTTTTGATGTCAGCATGGACCTGATTGAATGGAAAAAGGCCAAAGGTCATAGCATGAGAAAAAGGTCCAAGTCATACATGCACGTAAGCCATACGCAAACCAAGGGTAAGAAAAATGAAGTGAATTACAATTAAAAAAAAAAGAGTTGATGACCGAACTCACCAGAAAAAGGCGTACTGGGACGAGATCCATCCGAGAGAGAGCCATGGATTGGACTGAGGGCACGAGTAAGAACAGGTGTATGGACTATGTCAGTGCAATTGGACGTGTGAATTATAGAGACAGCTGAATAAGATGGAGGCGCAAGACAAGGCTACGCACAGTTCAGTACATGTGCAACAAAAAAAGAGACATTGTGCTTGTCGGCCATTACCTGGCGATGGTCACTGCACAAGGATGTGGATTGTTTTCTTTGGTGGCTGAAATTCAAGACATCAGAGATGTCGTCTGTCGGGTCCAGCTCTGTTGCGGAATCAATCTCGCTCAGGACGATTGGCTTGTGCTTGTTGGCTGGAACAACGGGAATGGAGACGCCCGAAAAAGCGTGCTGGCCTCCGGCGATGTCGTCAAACGCGGGCCTGTTTCGTCTTGATCAGGTCCTTGAGGTGTGCAATGGAACGTGTCGTAGAGACCTCGATCTCGAATGCACTGGAAGAGGGTAGTCCATCAACGACACAGAACAGAGTGAGACGATTGTCGTCCATGATGTTGTAAAGCAGCAATTAAAAGATAAATGAAAAGCAGAAAGCGAGGGATGAAGAGAATAAAAAGAAAAAGAGGCAGAGAAAGAAGGTGTGGGATGAATGAAAAGATGGAGAGAAGGAAAGGGACTGACGAAAAGGCAATGAAGACGTGAACAAAGGAGTGATGACGGCAAGTAAATAAGGGGTATGACGCCCTTTGCCACCGCTCCCACGTCCTTTTCATCATCCCACCGTTGCCATCACTCCACCTCTCTCTTCTCATTCATCACTCCTACGCACCTCTCTTTCTCTGCATAGCAAGTACCTTGCCATCGCTTCACAAGCGGCTTCGTCAGAGGGCTTGGATGTGAAGGCAATTGGATGTGAAGGCAATTGGATGTGAAGGCAATTGGAAAGCGGATGTAAGAACTATGGGTGAATGAACAGGTTGCGTTGAAGAACTACTAGAAGGAGCAGGAGCCTCTAAGAAAGCTGAGGGTACGTTTATAACTATTGTGTCATTTCAAAACCATTTGTCAGATAAGATAGTGACCCACCACTGTTTCCTTTGCTTTCTTCAGACCCGAAACACTGTGTCAGCCGCAAAAGACTCATCCCAGCTGCAAAAGGCAGTCGGCCGCCATCAGCTCCATCGGGCGCTCGTGGAACTTCAGCAGGAGGAACAGGAGGAGCAGGAGGAGCAGGAGGAGCAGGACCAGGACCAGGAGCACGAGCAAGAGCACGAGCAGCACGAGCAGTAGGAGCAATAGAAGGAGAGCGAGGAGGCTTTCTGTGCCGTTGGTCCTTTTATCCCCTCAGACCCCAGCGACGATGACTTTTCGCACAAGTCTAGCACCAGAACATCATTCGGGTCGACTGTCCCGACTGAAGGAAAGAGCAATATCGACGGACCAGGCGAGCCATCAAGTACGCTGCGTGGCGACGATTGGTTTGTCAAAGGCGTGAATGTGTCAGCCCGATTTATGACTGCACGCCGTTTGAACATGTCCCAGCAGAACATCTTGCATGAGATTGACGACCTTCTGTAAGTTCATGGCCCTCTCCCTTGAAAGTCGTTGAGTATGTTTTATTGCTTTGATAGTTCTATACTCTTTGTGGCGTCGACACTTTTGTTTTTCCTCAAGGACCCTGAATTTCATCTTCACGAAGGCGTTCATCGGGCATTGTATCGGAGGTGGTGAGAACGGCCTCATGGCTCGACTTATCCAGATTGATGTACCAGAGGCGCCACGTCAGGAAGTCGACCTCATTATCAAGTTTGCGATCGCTGCAGCTTCGAAGGAATATCTTGACTTCAAGGCGATATTGAGAAGATCCGGCTTGGAGTTGAATGGCCTGGCGGGAGACATCCTGACCACGTACACTGCTACCAATGCCTTGTGGCAGGATCGGACAGGACTGGCACGAAACGAGGACGCGTATATCAAACAGTCAGTCATGCTAATGATTGATGCCTTTTTCGGATCTTTGGAATTTGTTCAGCATTGGTAAGGCTACTTCTCCTTATGTTTATTTTTTGACTCTCTGCAATACCCTGTCCACGTCCATGTATCCTCAGCTCCCTCTTTTTTTTCTTTAGGCAACGTGACCAACTGCCAGTCCCGAACGGGTACGGGGAAGTTCTACAGCCAGACTTCTTTGCCGAGGTCGACTAGCTGTGCTTTGTCATCATGGAAGTTAAGAAGCCAAATATGACCAAGGAGCATATCGAGGACGATACTCTTAAGTTGCCATACATGATGATTTTACTCAATATGCTCATTCATGCAAACGTTCGGGACGCGGCATTAGTCGGGTTTCTTGTGAACGGTATGTTTCAGAACAAGTGCAGGCAGTGCGAAGCATTATGTACTCTCTCGCTGTACCGGAAGGCACAATACCCCTCAGTGTATTGCTGTGATAAAGAGCGTAACTGGAGATCACTCTCTCTTCTCCTCTCAGATTATTGCACGGGGCTAGTACGCAAGAATGAAAATGGTAGGAATGAACAGGTGAAAGACGATGACGATGCGAAATGAGCATGCGAGGCAATGTAGAATGAGGATGCCAATCATCTACAAGTAGAATCATCGACGGAAAGGCCCGCGATGCATGTGCGTCAACGTGCATGTAAAAAAAAGAAAAAAAGAAAAGGTCGCGCGCTCTCTCTCTCTCTCCCGCACCAACACAATGTGATGTTTTACACGGGTCGACTACGAGAATCATGCTTCACGCCAAGGAACAAGAGAAAGACAAGAGCGATGGGAAATGACCATGCAGGGTGAAGTAGAAAGTGGATGTGGATCGTGCACCGAAGAATTAGAGCGGAGGAAGGCCGGGATGGATCCGCATCAACATGGGTGAAAAGAAGCGTGCGTTCTCTCTGCAACGAGTGCCAGGTCCATGTATTAATATAAATGAAAGGAATGCGACGCGTCTTGGTGGCGAGGTACACGCTTCTTAGGCTTGATTCGTGAAATATCGACACAGCAATCGAAACCGTTTATTGCTGTTAATCATGCTAACCGGCTTGAATCCTGCTGCAGATCAGGCACCTCCCCAACATCATTTAGTTAATGGCCAAGATATTTTACGAACAGAGCCATAGTGAAAGTTTTGCATAAAAAAATAGGACGCATTCAATTATTCAGTTTATTTTTTGAGTATGAAACCATCAGCAGACTTGTCTGCGCTAACGATGTAACCACTGAGCAAGTCGGCAAGAACCTCAAGGTGTTTGCTCAGCTCATTGGTTCCGAGAATTATCTTATCCAGTGAGTTTCTGATGTGGCTGCCTTCCGAGCAATTGTCTAGTGTTGCTGTCACAACCTGGAGTTTCAAGACTCCGAGATCTCCTTTTTGCAAGATTTCAGTGGCGATGATGCTGAAGAGTGGTGCGCAGGCTGAACCGTTTCCGGTCTGAGATTGATTAAACGAGGAGAGTGTGAAGATTGAATAGGGATAGCAAAGGTGGGTCTTCGTAAATGAAGCCAGAGGCCCTGCACATGCTGTATGTCGCCGGCTCATCGAATTTTGACCGTAGATGGCGTAATTGAAAAATACTGTTGTCGTCTGGAGAGACCCTGTTGGCACAGCTGTCCTTGGCGAGAATGGCCCCCTCACTAAGGGATTCCTTGTCTAGAAAATTGCTGTTGCCATTGACGCTTCATCGGTGTGGATGGGGAATAGAAGCGTTGATCCGCCCAGGGAGCTTTGATGGGCCGTGTCCAATTTCAGAGACGACGCTATCAGAATGTTGCAAGTCAGGGTTCCAACAACAAGTCGTACACCGTCAGGATAGGATAGCGTCCTTGATCAAACATTAGCATATGGTGTTTCGAACGGAGGAGGAAGTGAGGTCTCCGATGCTGAACCTTTTCTGATAGAAAAATGCTCTCGGTGTGGGTCGATGATATTCGTCCGTCCACAACTCTCAACGGTGTTGCAGATGATTGCGTGGCTGTTGATGGTGTTGATTATGATGCTGCCTGCAAAAATCTTTGAACAGGCAAACTGAGCCTGAGGCATCAAAATCCAGTCCATATTCAGCAAGTGTCTTGGTCGAGCTCGACAAAAGATCGTCTCTGTAGGATTTTGGTGTATAGTGAAGTAGCTATAAGATTTCGCAATGCAGGCAGAGGGTTTAGAGTGCAACTTGAACAGAAACTCACTTCAGGTTTCAGTCTCTTTGGGGGTTTAATCACCGCAGAAAAGTTTCCATTCCCTGTCGGAAGTGTTTTGATGATTGTCGGGTGCGTGAAGGCGTATTGTGTGTTTCCAAAGTTGCCTATGATGGAGAAAGAATGAAGCGTCGCCAGCACTGTCAGTCCACAACAATCGACCCAGGCCGGCGACATGGTCGAAGTGAGGGAAATCGGTTCTCCGTCGGCGACGTCGTCTCAAGTACGGGCATGTCATACCAACGTGAATGTGGTGGAATCCGAAGATGGACACCATGCCGGTCAGGCCCTCCAGGAAGTTTCCCAGTTCTCCGACGGGATCCAGAGGTCGATGCCCATGTCACAAAGTGTCGCGTACCACGGCCGTGCATCCCCTCTGCATTTACCCCTGCAGCGGAAACTATAATCAACCGAGCCCCAATGTCGCGTCCCATGATCAAATATAGTCGCCTCTGAGAGCAGTAAGCCGATGCTCCAAGATCCTGCCTCTAGGGGCAGTAAGCTGATACACCCCAAGATTTCGCAGTAAGCGGATGCTTTCCAAGATCATACTCAACCACTCCACAGGAATTAGTGTATATAGCCCTCTTCCCCGTGTCCCTCATAGATCTGTACCTCGTAACACGAATATACCTTTGCTTACCTGACGTCCTGCCCTTGACCCTCCTCGTACTCCACTCACGCCAGGCTTGGAAAAGTTCTTCCGCCTGAATAAGCCTAGGTTCGCGACGCAAAGGCTTACAGGTCGTTGTCGGTTCCAAGAATCTCTGATCAGTAGGACCCATATTGCTCGATTCGGATAACACAATTCGGCTATCCAAGTTCTTTGATGAATATGGAGTCCCGGCGCAGACGTCACCAGGACTAGTCGAGTGAGATCAACGTGACGATGACTATGATCGAGATGCAGCGACTCCAGCTTTCAGCTCTTTCCAGGATGTATTGACGCATCACGAGACAACTGCAAGACTCAGACGCGGAAGATCAAAGGATGTGCTGGGTACGCTACCCACGGATGCCGACCTCAAGTTCCAACGGCATCGGTCCAAACGGTCAAGGTCTCCACCTCCTGGCGAAAAAAAAATATTGCAGGTCAGCGTTCATGGGAAGAATCTGCGATTTGTAAAAGGCTCCTACTCGGGAGAATAAAGTAAAAGGCAGGAATGATTAGACCATGAACAGCAATAGTGAGAAGGGAATATGAGGGAAAGAGTGTTAAAAGAAAAACAGATTAGGTCTCGAACCAGCTGGACTTTTTCTCTGGAGGTTTCGCGTCGCACCCGTCGATGCGATTGGCCCGATTCTTCCGCATTTTTTTTGTGCAACTACAAAATTTTTTGGGTTCGAGACCCTCATGTTAGCATCAAGAGAGCTCGCGAGTTAGACCGTAGAAAACACTACCCACAGGAAGCACCAAGAGACAGCACCTAGACAAAACCGCAAGGGTGTGAGTGGGGAAAAGAGGAAACATAGTAAGGGGGTGCAGGGGGAAAGTTTGATTTTTATTGTGGGGAGGGCGCCCGAGGACATTTCTGTCACACCACAGATTCAGTTCGCTGCTACGGTGGACCGTTAGACATGAAGGTCTACAGTAGATTAAATCTAATCCCTGCCTGGAACATTGACGCTCCCTTTTACAAGGAGGTGGTGGCAAAAAACGGGGTGTAGAAAAAGATAAGGTTCCGTGGAAAAAAAAATCTGCAAACCTTGTACATATACCCGAAAAGAAGGTAGAAAATAGATCCTGGAGAGCCGCCTAAAATGGGGCCCTGGTGGCTTCCCTTGTGGCACTCCAATCTCCGATCGAAGTAAAAAAGGGATGTGTGCGGCTCTATTCGAATCGAATAATTCGGATTTGAATGCATTCAAATCCCTGCGCTTTCGCATTCCTCGTTTCCCCCGCGGAGCCGCCTTGTGAACGAGGGTTCTAGATGACGCTCTCAATGTGATCGCTGATGCTTGTTGTTTCTTCAAAAGTGTTGTGCCAGAAAGTGTGTGTGAGTTGGGGGGGGGGGGAGAAATTAAGTATTAATAGACGGTCCTATAACGCAAACAGAGTTTTTGGCTTTAACTCAAAAAAAATTGGCACACATGTTGGCTTGAACATTTGCTGGCATACCAGTGCGCCAAATGTCGAGGAACGCGGATGTGGGAACTTTCCGATCTTATGCTTCGATCACGACTCCAGAAAAACAAACAAACAAACAAGCAAACAAACAAATGAAGATCGCCACCGCTGCTGTTCTCGCGCCTTCAGTGGACTCCGCGGAAAGTAGGGAGAGGAATAAAGATTAATAGATTCAGGATATTTTCTCCGATGGTGGCTAGACCCCAGCCTTACCACATACTTCAAGCCCGACACCTCATTCCAGTTCTAGAACGGCAGACATTCTCCACTATTTATACCGTGCAAGTCGACGCTCGGCTTTTTCTCCGTTGCTGCCACCACTCCTCACTCACTCATCTTCCACAACTTCTACTCCAACCTTGTACCTCTTTCACCACTCACGCAAAAAAAAAAAAAAAGAACAATGAAACTCACCGCCGCCGCTGCTATTCTCGTGTCATGTGTGCCTTCACTAAGCTTTGCCCAGCGGATTGGGAGCGGATGGACGTTTCTCAATTATCCTTCTGGCGGGCTGAATGACATCACTTTCCCTTTCAACATTGCCAAGGCGCCTCACCAGACCGGCTACCAATTTACTCAGGAGTTCTACTTCCAAAATGTCAGCGAAAGCGAATTCGGAACCATTGGCCTCCAGCCCCGGCGAGACGTGAAGGGGAAAAGCATCATCCAGGCAACCTTCCAATCGTTCCTTCCCGGCACCACAACTAAGCATGCCAACTGCAACAAAGGCACTGATGGCGTGACTAGCGCGAATGGCGTCGCTAGCGTGAGTTGCGCCGTGGAAATTGACGGAAACTACAGTCATACCTATAACTTGGTGGTTGAGAACACCAAAGACACGACCTGGAGGGGAACCTTGGTTGATACTGTGACGCACAAATCATCTGTCGTCGGCGAGTGGACGTTGCCAAAAGGAACTGGAAAACTCGTCAATGGGGCCGGCGGTTACGTCAATTACTATCCTTGGAACAACAAACCCAAGGTCAAATGCAACACTCTGCCCTCTACCGAGGTCACCGTTTATGGCCCCACTTCCAAGACCAAAGGCGCCAGTGGAGGCGAGATCAGGATTGTGATCCAATTTGGCCTCTGTGTTAACGAGGATGCGTTCTCTTTGAAGAAGGTGTCCAATGGCTATGAGATCAAGCTCGGATTTTAAACTGATCAAAAGCATCTATAGTCCAGCAACCAGAGTTATAATGTTTGTACCTAGAAAACAGGAAAAATGGACTCTTAATAAACAAATAGCAACGCTCATCCGTATCTCGTCCGCAAGACGGCACATGCGCTGAGAAGGACCCCGTTGCAATGATGCAAGGCGGACAGGGCTGAGAAGGTGGGTTCAGGAAAAGGACAAGATAAAGATTTATTGCAAACTGAGGTTCTGGGGTGGTGCACTGTTGCACTATTTACATGTAAGTGGTCGCGTGATGGACAATGATGCATGGTTGCATGGTTGCATGGTGTGGATGGAACTGTCGCATTCTGGGATGTTGCATGTTGATGGACAATGATGCTTCTTAACGAAATGATGGAGATGGAGGTAGCTTTGGATGAGGGCTTTCAGGGACCAGAGGTTGTGAGGGGTGCGGAATCGCGGAATCGCGGGGAGCGAATTGATCACACCAAGAAAAAAAGTGCGATATGATGGGAGAGTGGGGTTCGGAGCGCCGCCACTTGCGAGTCTCGATCTTTGCTGCACCTCTCATATCACGAAAGCTTTTATACTATGTGTGTGTTACTCTTGTAGCACCGAAAAGATCATGTCTCGCCGTAGTGAGGTCCGCAACATGCAAAGTAACGTAGAGTGCATAATATGTATATACTAGCAAAAGCCCGTGGCTCACGCACCGGTGATGAATGGAGGAGTGATGGCTTTATTATAATACGGATCTTCTGACAATATCGCGGGTATAACGCGGGTGTTCTATATGGTTACAATATGGATTTGTAGACTATATTGCGGGTATGTGTGCCGTCCCTTCCTTGAAGGTGCCTTTGCTGATAAGGACCTTCAGACGGCGAGGATCTGTACATCGGAAAAGCGCGACATAGAGTTGATCATGACCGACACAGTCTCTGGGAGGCAAACGCCAACGGAGTTGAGTGTCTGCCCTTGGGCCTAATTGATGGTCATGGCGAAGGCGGGTTTGACTGGGAACTGACGCCTTGTGAACATGACAGGGCATGTGCCATCATCGACAGTGGTCAGAAGGATGCGAGGGAGAAAGACGCGCTTACTTCTGTGTGCGCTAAAAAGAATGTTTGCGTGTATTACCTTTCTCCCAAGGTACCTGATAATGAGCCGTATGCCATTGCAAAGACCCTGCTTGGCGCTCATATTAAGTATGAGAACCACGGGCTGTCCGATCTTCAGCCGCAGTTCATAAGCGCTAATCCCGAGGGGTCGAGTGAGCTCAAGTATACGATGGGATACCGACCTGATGACTCTGGGTCCGAGACAGAGTCCTGTCTTGCCCGCGATACAGCATATCGGTGGCCATGCTGTTCGGCGTGGCAAAATCCTTGTTACGGGGCGTCAAGATGATACTACTCATGAGGAGGTCAGGGTCCAATGGAGCAGTGTCGATGATGAGATAGATGGCTTTGATGAGCTACTTTTCAGGTGAACCGTGGATGGTCGAGGGGAGAGGGGCAAAGAGGACTTGTGGCGGTATGCAAATGTAATCGCTGTGGTCTCCGACTGCGACTGTTGTTTCAATGCCCTCTCCAATGTGAAGCAGAAAACCAATAGGATCATAAGGCGAAAGCTAGTGAATTGGGCGAGCGTCACCCACTTGTTGCCTGTTGTCCCACGATCGATCTCGACACCGTCGTCGGCTTGCCCCTCCACCTTCGGCTCGCCCTCCTCGACTTGGATTTCCTCGCCATCGTCACCACCATCATTTCCAGCTGCAGGGTCGCGCCTGGGAATGTGTCAGGAAACAAGGCAAGGTAAATCAGTGGCAAGAGTATTTGAAAGGTAATAGGCAAGGAATGGTTTTATTGCAGAAAGAACTAGACTAGACTGGACGCGACAGGGGTTTATATAGATTCTAGGTGGAGCTCAGGTATCTCGTATTCATAAAGGCGCGTCTTCCACGATTGGTTAGTGATGCTGGACCTTATGACTGAACACGGGGTTGCTTGATGAGCTTTTCCAGTTTACTCATTAGCAACCACAGGTACATGAGCTTGCGGACAAAACTCCTTGCTACTCGCTGGAGCTCGTAGTAAGGTTGCTAGGACGGGGTCGGGGTAACAAGGATAGGGGAGACAGGCTGGGCCTAGGCGCGTAGGATGGAGTCGCGATTATGTATCGAGTGGTCATCATCGATAGACCCACTCTCATTGTCTAGGTGCCCCGAGGTATGTG
>MU616984.1:0-28360 GCA_025201705.1 Dissophora ornata
GGGGCGTCCTTGAGGGAGGATTGGCAGGATCAGCCATCGCAGGAGGATGTACAGACCGATGCTCCACAATGTCTTCCGGTAGCACAGCAAGCAAGAGACGCACAAGCGATGCGCCAGCAGGCAAGCAAACACGACAGAGGCCCTCCTCCACGGCTGCAGTGACTATTTGGCAAACCTAAGCACCTATTTCGCAAGAATACCAACAACTTTGTAGATGCTGTAGATCTTTTCTTAGCATCCGTAGATATGCATGCTTGACCGCATGCTCCCTTGTGTAGGGTCACGTGTGCTTGGTGTGACGTAATAGTCCAGCCGATGCACCGCCGATGATCTATGACCCTTTTTTTTTACAACTTGAGCACGATCATGCTTCGATTTTCTTACCACGGGCCTTAAAACCCCTGTTCGCATCAGTTGACTTTCTCCCTGTTGCCATCGCCATTGTCGTAGTTCTCGTTTCTCCTCCACACCACTACCACCACCACCACCATGTCTGGCGCCAATAACAGATTAGCCGTCTTCCCAACACGAATGTAATCCATTCTGCGTGTTCACCGGGCTTTCGATCGCATCTTTATAACTTGCATTAATCACTTCTAACATCGTGGAGCTGTCTTTCATAATGCTGACTTTGAGGAAATAGGACACTAAGTGTCATGAAGCAAAAGCTGAAGGGAGCTCAGACTGGACACAGCTTGCTGAAGCGTAAAAGTGAAGCTTTGACAAAGCGCTTCCGAGATATTGTCAAGAAGATTGACGACGTATGTGCTAGGACTTGTCGAGCCAATCGATGCTTTGCTCCTCTGTAGTACTCTCTACCACTCCCAGGAATGCAAAGGATTCTACATATATTGAGACACTCAACCCTCCCTTGCGTCCAACTGAATTGAACACACCATAGGCCAAACGTTTGATGGGTAAGGTCATGCAGGTCGCCTCGTTCTCTCTGGCCGAGGTCACGTACATCACCGGTGATATTGGCTATCAGGTACAGGAGAGTGTTAAGAACGCACAGTTTCGCGTTCGTGCGAAGCAGGAGAACGTGTCTGGTGTCATGCTCCCCGTCTTTGAGAGTTACCAGGAGGGCACAAACGGTAATACTTTGAGCAAATCGGCACTATCTCTGGAGTTATTGCTCACGACCTGTTGAAGATCGACATGATGCGGAGGAAAAAGATATTTGGTCACTGATATTCTGCGTCCAACATTACGTTGCCTTGATAGCCAACGAGCTCACCGGCCTTGGCCGTGGAGGGCAGCAAGTCCAGAAGTGCAAGGAAACATACATCAAAGCTGTCGAGACTTTGGTCGAACTGGCGTCTTTGCAGGTTCGGATCCCATTTGCATTTATTGGTTTTAATGCAGAAATTATCTGCGAACAACCCGATGTTCACTCCATGACTCCTTTCCTCAATCTACGTTCTTGCGCGCCATGCAATGGTCATATTAGACTGCATTCGTGATCTTGGATGAGGTGATCAAGCTGACGAACCGCCGTGTTAATGCCATCGAGCACATTATCATTCCTCGCTACGAGAACACGATCAAGCACATTATCTCTGAGCTGGACGAACAGGACCGCGAGGAATTCTTTAGGTATTAACGGTTCTGCTTACAATCAGGACCTACGGGGAAGATGAACAGCGCTTGACAGATCGAGATTAACTGACTCGAGTTCTACCATCAATTCCATATATCTAGATTGAAGAAGGTGCAGGGCAAGAAGAAGGAGGCAGCAGCCCGCGATACCCTGGAGAGAGAGTCGAGACAGGCGGCAGAAGGTAAGGCAATGTTCCTAGGATGTTGGAATACTTTTTTTTCTGGTTGCAGTTGATGATGGTTGACAAGTGTGTAATGAACTTGTAGGCAAGAACGGGGTAGAGGGCGGCGTTGCGGCGAGTGCGGACCAGTTGATGTCACAGCCAAGCGACTTGCTGGGAGGCGAGGACGAAGACGTTATTTTCTAAATGACATTGATGGGATCGTCTCTACAGCTACAGAGTAGTTAGTCGCTGAAAGTAACACCCATACTCTGGTTGCCAAGAAAGGCGCCAGAGAAGCTGAACTGCGCGCAGGAGAAGACAAATATTAAAGTGCAATCGATCCCAGTGAATGTGACGTGTCAAACGCTTGTCGCGAGAAAAAAAGAAAAAGGTCGCGTCTGGCTGTCTGTTTTCGAGAAATACTCAAAACTGGGCTGCACCATCATCACATCTTTCGCTTCATCCATCTTCATCTTCCTTCTGAGCCTCCGATTCTCCCTGCTTGAGATCGCGAGATGTCTCAGCCCTATCGCCATCAACAACAGCAGCAGCAAGCCCCGCCTGTCGAGGACGGTCCTATTCCGTTCTTTGGAAGCGGCGGCGGCAACGCCCCACCTGCTCACAGAGCCGGTCCTCCACCACGTCCGATGCAACAGGGGTTCAGCAACCAATACCAACAGCAGCAGCAGCAGCAGCAGCCGAGGCCACCCCAGCTTCAGAGACACCCACAGCAACATCCACAGCCCCTCCCTCAAGCGCAAGGACAACAGCAGTTTCAGGCGTTCCAATCGGCACCCTTCCAACAAAGCCAGCAGCAACCACCAGTACCTGCCCAGCAACTGAATGCCTCCGAGTTAGCGCCGGCCGCCGACCTTTTTGCTAGTCCTCCAACAACGAGCCGCCAGTTACAGCATGGTCCGCCCAGGCCTCAAGGATACCAGCCCCAGGCAGTCAGCGATATCTTTGGCACGCAGCAGCAGAGGACTATACCTCAACAGGGCCAACAGCAAAGCCAGCCAGCCCCACAGCAGAACCAACAGAGAGTCCCTCTTCAACAACAATCGCAGCAATCTCAACCAGGATATCCGACGCAGCGTCCAGGTCAACAGCCACCTTTCCAAAGACACCCTCACCATCCTGTGCCGGAGTACCAACCTTTTCAAGGACCTGAGAGCGCCTCTCAGCCTCAGATAGAACACCACGCTACTTCCTTCGGTAGCACATCGGATCTCTTTGGCGCCCCTGTTCAAAAGGCGCATGGACAGACTATTTCCCCACGAGTAACAAAAGCCGCAACCGGCGCCCCACCTGTCAATGCGATCAGCACCACGGCGCTTCAGCTGGGACAGGCAAGCTCTCCTATTTCTGGTGGCTCACAAGCTAGAGGTCGCCCTCCGCTTCCACCAGTGCCATTACAAAAGAGAACATCCCAGATGCCTCAAGCCCAACATACTCCATCTGCTCCACCGCTGCCTAACCAACGGCAGCAGATTGGCCATCAGTATCAGCAACAACAACAGCAACAGCAGAGTCACTCGAGACAGGCGTCGATCTCGACCCAAGCTCCACCCCCGCAACGCTATAGTCTTAGCGCCCAAAGTCCTCAAGGCATTCAACAGCAACCGCTCCCAGGACAATCAATTGCTCAGCAGCTGTCATTTGCAAGAGTTACGCCGGGGACTCCTCGTCATGGGCCAATATTTGGTCCCCCTTCTGCGTCTCCTCATACCAGCTATGTCCAACCCAGGACACCACTGCTCTCAGCGACTCAAGCCTCTTCCATTGCTCTTGACCACATCGTTCAGAGCCAGCAGTCCACACCTTCTCTCACGCACACTCCGTATATGGGGTCCCAGCAGTCGCAGTTTGGATCTACCACAAGCCTCCTTCTCCAACCATGTCCATTCTCCGAGTGTGCTGGCGAGAATAAACCCCAGGCAAAGTTTTGCTCTGAGTGCGGCCGTTCTATCGCTATGGCAAGTCGCTCAGCTACCCCGTCCCTGAGTCACCGGACCGACTTTATTCCTACCCAACCCTCTCCACTGCCTAGCCTCGACCACACAAACTCTTATTCTCAGGAAAAGAACCAGTTCGAGACCTTTCAATCAGCGGAGCATCAGGGGCAGGCGTATCCTCAGCAAGAGTTCAATCAGGAGGGCCAGCAATGGAGTACACAAAGCTACGATGCGTCAGCATATCAGGGGTATGATCAGCATCAGTACGATCCAGCCACTGGACACTATGTGGAGCAACAATATGCACAGCAAGAGCAAATTGTCCCTGAGCAAGAGTCAGAGAAAGCTGAGCCAGAGCCAGAGCGTATCGACGATCCTCTCAACAGACAATCTGGGTGCCCACTAATTGCATTTGGATTTGGAGGTACTCACTATGCCATGAAAACAATCGCTCTATAGCCCATCTTAAATAGATATTAACCTCGACATGCAACCTAACAATTCTAGGCAGGATTATGACATGGTTCCCATCTGCCTATAATCCTGGCATTATTGGAGCGGTGCCCAACCCTAGAGCGCTGACGTTGCAGCGCATCAACGATCATATTTCAGCGGATGCTGGCATCGCCAGCTTTCCTGGACCACTCTTGATGGACAGTTCAGTCCAGATGAAGAACAAACGGAAGGATGTGTCAAAATTGATTGAGGACAAGATCAACAGACTTGGCAAAATTCAAGGAGTTAACGAGTTTGATGCCCACCGAGTGCTGATCTGGAAGCTGTTCAAAGTCATGATTGAGCAAGAAGGCACGCTTGTCGGAGGGTATGTCTCTGTCCATCATTGAGCAATGCATTGAGAAAGGCAAAGACAGGGCAAGCCACCAATCAATGCTTTATACATTGTTTGTTGATAGTGCCAAGATAGATGAAGCTGTTCGAAGCGTACTGCAATCGATCCCCCTAGCCAAAATCCCGTCGTCCCCAGTGCAACAAGAGAGCTCAGAGCAAACATCGGTATCAATTGACGCCCTTCAGGAGATGCTTCGCCAGGGTGATCTTGCAGCATCTGTCCGTCACGCTTTGGACTCTCACCTGTGGGCGCATGCTCTAATCATCAGCAGCCACGGCGACAGAGAGCTGTGGAAGGAGGCTGTTAATGGCTTCATGAAGCATGAGCTGTCTTCAAGAAACTTGCAGCACGCGAATGGACGCGAGTCGCTGCGCGTTCTTTATAAATTATTCTCGGGTCAGTCGGATCGAGCTGTCTCAGAGCTTGTACCTGATAATCTGAGAGCTCAATATCTTGAGGATGTTCATAGCCTCTCGAAGCATGCCAAAATTCCTGACGATAGTCTTGCTCAATGGCGCGATACATTGACCTTAATCCTCTCGAACCGCACTGTGGGTGACCAGGAGACCATCCATGCCTTGGGCGACATGTTGGTGAAGGAGGGTTGGGTTGAGGCTGCTCACATCTGCTACTTGCTCTCGCCTCAGGTCTCGGTCCATTCAGGACCAGACACTCCTCGCGTCAGCATGGTTCTTCTTGGAGCGGAACATAACCCGCACTCCAGCTTCCCATACTACAAGAATATGGATGCATTCCAGAAAACAGAAATCTACGAGTTCGCATGTGCACTGAAGAGCTCTGGGGCGACTGGAGGGCTGCCTTTCCTCCAAGCCTACAAGTTGGTCTACGTCTGGTCTTTGTTGGACGGTGGAATGTTCTCAGAGGCTGGAAGGTAATCGTCTTTTGACTCAACAAGTGGTAGCTTTCTCTGATGCAGCCGTTCTCACATATTGGTGGTTCCTCCTTTTCCGATCGTCATCATAGGTATCTCGAGTCGGTGGAGACGATTGTAAAGTCTCAAACGAAGGGGTCCCCATACTACAACGCAACATTCCTTTCTCAGTTGAATGATGTGACTGAGCGTTTGGCTGCCAGTGCTAATTTTGCTCATGCCGGGTAAATCTTTTTTACTTTGTATTGTCAAGTTTGGCCCGACCATCTTCTTACGCTACATGTTTCCCAACTCTCTAGATCCTGGTTGTCTAAGAAGGCTCCTAGGCCAGTAACTGAGAGCATTTTTGATAATCCGGAACACAGGCCGCTGGACAGTGCATCCACCCATACGCAAGCGGAGCCTGAGGTTACTGCAACGACAGATTTGGGCGATGTGCCACAGAAAGAATTTTCGGAGGAGTCACAGCATATCGACTCTGTTTTGGCTGGTGCAGAGACAACCGATGGAGCTCAGGATAATGCAGGACACTACAGCGGCGATTCCTATAATCAGGCAGATCCCAATGTCGGATATGGATATGCCAGTCAAGAGCAGGCGTATGATGCGACGCAGCCTTTTGGGACTGATTATAGCCAAGTGCCCGTAGTAGATAAGCAGGTTCAGGAGCAGTACAACCAAGACACGGTGTACTACGAGTCAGGGCAGGATCAAGAACAAACGTACACATATGGAGCGGATGAAGTGCAGGATTATACTCAATACGAAACACCGAACATTGCCTCTGAGCGTCAGGATGATGGTGCATCGGCTCCTGCAGAGTCAATTTTGTCAACGCAGACCGTAGCGGGATCTGAAAAGCGTTCGGATGATGCATTGCACGGGACAACACCCGGTCACGAGATGCAGGACTCTGGATATGATGGCACTTACGCGCAGTACTCTGAGAATTCAGGTTATGAGTATTCTCATCAAGAGACTGCCCATTATGCAGAGAATCAATACCAAGAGCAGCCCCAGCATGCGGGTGGAGAAGCCCATATCTATGAGGACACCTTGACTTATGAGACGTCGACGCAGTACTACCAGCAAGGGCATGATTCTGAACACGCACACTACAGCGGAGCAGGAGCTCAGATGTTTGGTGCCGAATACCACCAACCGTATCCCGAGAATGCCGAAGGCCATGCAGTGGAGGGTACCACACACCAGCAACAGCAGCATACAGCTCATCAGGAGCCTACCCATCTGGGCGCAGTGCTTGCCGATGAGCCAACGCTGGAGCAACAATCTGGGGCTCGTTTGGGAGTGCATGACACTGCTGATGGTTCACATGAGTATGCGGCTCAGGATGTACTGGACCAGCAAGGGGAGCAACCACAAGCTGAGGAGCCAACGCAAGAGAACCACCATACCGGGTACGAGAGCGCTAGTTATGGGCAGGTAGAGCATCAGCAGCATGGCGGATACGATCAGCAGGGTTATGCTCAAGACGGATACCAGCAGGTTGATTATCAACATGGCGAGTATCAGCAAGACGAATATCAGCAAGACGAACATCAGCAAGACGAACATCAGCAAGGCGAACATCAGCAAGGCGAGCATCAGCAAGGCGAACACCAGCAAGGAGAGTACCAGCAAGGCGAACATCAGCAAGGCGAATATCAGCAAGGCGAACATCAGCAAAGCGAACATCAGCAAGGCGAATATCAGCACGGAGAATATCAGCAAGGCGAATACCAGCAAGGAGAGTACCAGCAAGGCGAACATCAGCAAGGCGAATATCAGCAAGGCGAACACCAGCAAGGCGAATATCAGCAAGGCGAACATCAGCACGGAGAATATCAGCACGGAGAATATCAGCAAGGTGAATACCAACAAGGAGAGTACCAACAAGGAGAGTACCAACAGGGAGAGTACCAGCAAGGAGAGTACCAACAAGGTGACTACCAGGACGCACAATACCAGGGTGGCGAATATGCACAGGCAGGTTATCAGCATGATGGATTCCAGCAAGGTGGCTATCAGTCAAATGACTATTATCAGCAATCATCGACAGAGCCTGGAGTTCTACCTGTCTCCAGCGAGGAGGACCAGAGCACGACCGATTTTGCGCCTGCTCTAGCATCGACAGAGGGTGTCCAGGAGCTTCAAGAGGGAGACTATGAGGAAGGACAGTTCATCTCCTTCGGAGCGGTGCCTTCGTTCCCTACCTTTGGCGGTCAACAGCATGCTACGCATGCCGCCTCACCGATTCAGCACCAACAAAATCAGCAGAATGCCGGAGATGGTATGGATGACCTCGGAATGGGTAACAACGCACTCAGAAAAGACAAGCCTGTCGTCCCTGCTAGCTCCGCTGATGAAAATACTGGCGCCTCGGACGGCCAGCAGTCCGCCGACGCTGGCGTTCAAAACGGACAGGAGTCGGATGACGGTATGGATACCGCGCACCATAGGATGTCTTATGTTATTGATATACTTTTCAATATTCGTGTACTAACATTTTTCATTGTTATGATGGCTGCATCCCTTGTAGCTCCCAAGACCTGGTGGCCAAAGATCGGTCTCTTTAACGCCGAAAAGCGTGAGCCGAGCCCAAAGCCCGTCAAAGCAAACTTGGGTGAGGGATCATCGTTTTATTATGACAAGGAGCTACAGAAGTGGGTGAACAAGAATGCAGGCCCCGAGGACCAGGCAAGTGCAGAGCCCTTGCCTCCCCCCCCAAAGGCCCGTATTAGCACACCTGCATCGCCATTGGTCGCAGCAGCGGGACCCCCTGGTGGACCCCCTGGTGGACCGCCGGGAGGACCTCCTACTTCTGGTGGCCCGAGCGTGCCTGGACCTCCTCAGGCCAGACCTGGAGCTGGACCGGCAGCGCGCAGAGGTGCGCGTGCTAGATATGTGGATATTCTCAATCCATAGAAAAGTGATTACGTGACAAAATATCAAATAATTTTAAGACATGTTTATTACATCCCATATTGCGATACGGTTTGAGTCCCTGTCCTGAGTTCCCCAATTCCTAGCTCGTTTCCTTTACTGTGCCTTGATCTCCAACTCACTGACACGCAAGAGAGTATGGAGGGGTTTGATGTGGTAACGTCTTTGGAAATGCTTTCTCCTCTTCTTCTTGAAGGTCTCAACGATCTTGCCCTTGGGTTGTTCAATGACAGTGGCCTTGATGGAGTAGTATTCGGGGGAGACGTAGGGTTTGCCTTGGATAGCGTAATCTTTGGAACCCAATTCCTTGATCTGGTTAAGTTCAATCACATCGCCGAGCTGGACATCCTTGAGACGATCAAGGACGATGATGTCGTTCTTGGTGATCAAGTAAGGGCGGTTCTTGATCTCTGCAACGGCGTAGTAGCGGAGCTGGTCGCGGAGGAGGTTGAGGGGTGAGGAAGAGGAGGATTCTGATGAACTGGATGGTGTTGTTCCTTCTGCTACCGGTGATGATGTCGATGTTGTTGGTGTGGCTACTCACAGATGACCGTAGTTCGGAGAGAGGTGCAGTGCTCAAGTTAATTTTGTGGATACATGATTAGGATCCATATACACGACGGGTTGTTGAAAGGTTACCTTGCGATGCGGAAGAGGAGGTGGTGAAGAGTCTGGAGGCAGAGGCAGCGACGGCTAAACGTATTGTATAACAACATAACAACAATGAGAAGAAGAAATCGTCCACACCATTAGTTAGTGCATGGTCCTCTGTTGTGTAGAGTGTGGTTGTTCCTTGAGTGAATGACAAGATGGCAACGGTGTTCGTGTTTCAAAACTTGTTGCTGTTGGTTCCGTCGCCTCCTGATAATCGCTGCCGTTATGATATTATGTTTACCGGTGTTGGTGCGCTGTGCAGCAACGGCCAGGCGACTCGAGAACGTCCTGAGCATGGCGTTTGTGTTTGGTAGATGTGTGAAAAGGAATGTAACAGCTCGAGAGGGGGTTGTTACAACTGACCGCCGAGGTCACTGTTTGATGCTGCCAGGACAGGGCGGAAGCGATTTTGAGGGTGTGTTTACGATTGTTTGGAATTAATGGATGTCGTGACTCTCTAATTGACTTTCGATTATTTCCCGAACGTATTTCTGAAATGCAGGAGCATAGGAAAGAGAAAGAGAAAGAGAGAGAGCCGACAAAAGATCGCAGATGTGGAGAAGTAAAGATCGCTTTCTAACGCATCCATATCCTTCTTGGTTGCTTGCGCTTGCTATCAGCTTACCATTGACCTTGGGGGACCGATCGTGCTCCTTTTCATTGCTCAGGGCCCACTTATGAGTTGCTATAACTGCACTAAATTCATCAAGGAGAAGCACACGAGCACCATCGACATGCTCGTTTTTTGTGACACCCTATGATTGTGCGATGCAACGGGTGTCTTTAGTCAAAACAAATACTCCGTCTCAGCTTTATGAAATGAGCCAGCAAACAAAAAAATAAAATAAAATAAGGTCGGCCTACGGAAGTGGATAGGAATTATGCCATTGTGGCAGCAGTTGACGTGGAATGTGGTCCGTGCCTTTGATTTATTTTTGTGCAGCATCAGAGGAGGAGAGAGGGTAGGCATGTACTGCTGTAATGCACAGACAACGAAAGTCATGTCTGCCTCATGTATGGGGGGAGGGTTCATACCAAGTAATCGCTGCAGCTCCGAGATACACGTAAAGCAAGAGCAAGAGGGAGTGAACGAGAGGGAATGGGAGGATTAAAAAAAAACAAGACGTAAGCCAGAGCAACAAAACGTGTTTCGTGTTTTCTGTTTGTGGGAACGAAATAACCACGAGAATAACTTTACGTGTATACCCTATCTTGAGCTAAGACATGTCGGACGCAACAGCGAAAGCGCCAAAGCAGTTCTTGATGCCAGTTTAGATGCAGAGTATGTGCATGTACTTCATTATTGTCGTGAGCTCTTTCCCTCCAACTTCAGCGCAAGTATGGAGGAGACATGTGAGTGATGGGGTGGGAAGAATATTTACCAGGTACGTAGTAAAAGAACTACTAGAGTGGGTCGATTGGAGCGCCTCTGGACTTGTGTGTTGCGCTTCATCCCTTGTCGTGTTCTCTTGGTCCAAAAGAAGGCTTCCCGGCCTTCTGGCCGTCATCCCCTTTGTATCTCTCGATCCGCGTGTTTTATTGTAGGAGCAAAAATATATGTTGGTCTGGAATAAAACAAGTTAATACTATTGATTAAAAAGCATCGAGAGTCGCATCCAATCATCGCGTTTGCACGGCCCACACCCCACACCTCCCATCCACAGCACTCTACAAACACCAACATGGGCACGTAGACATCTCTCATTTTCTCTATTCTTAGTGTTATCGAGCAGCGTGCTGTAACCTGTAGAACATGGCCTAGTTCACAACTCTGCCATACGTACTTGGTTGTAAAATCTGTTGAACACTCACATTTGTACTCCTTGCTTCGTCGTTTTCACGCCCAGCTAACCAACGCACACGCGTGTGTGTGTGTGTGTGTGTTCATGTATGGCTTGCATTGTCCGCAAGTCCACTCCGCTTTACTGTCCTATCATATATTGTCTGGATGGGGGTGGGAGCACCTGATCTAGTAGAGTGCAGCCGCCGTCTACATGCCATTCGTGGATCGAGTAGGTCATGATGAAACCATCATGAGAGAGGTGATATCGTTCAATGATGGAGTGTGTTGACATGCAGATAGACCAATGTAGATGATAGATGCTGGAGATCAGAAATGAATCGCATCGACAAACACAGAGACGCTCTTTGCCGTTTCCTGTATGCCTCGAACACAAAACATAGGAAATGAATGCAAGCAAAGGCTTTCGTTGTATATAAACCAACAGCAACTCGCGCACGTTTCCCACTCTTTTTGCTTCCGCCCTAGTACCGTCCTCACCCTGTTCCTTCTCCTTCTCATTCTCTCATTCTTCTTTCTCCATTCACTCATCGCTCATCAGTCGTATAATTTTGAGAGACAGGTCAGCCCACAAGGGTGCACCCAAATACATATTTCGTCCTTTGCGCACCCGCCGACCTTTTTTCTGTCCTGGCTCCCTTGCCTGTCTCCTTTCGAGTTCATCGCTTCCCAATTCCATCACCCCGCAACGGTCGCCGCTCCACGTTTCCTTGCGCCTGAACAGTCAGTTGTTCCCTCCCTCCCTCCCCCTCCTCCCCTCCCTCCCCGATCTTCCCCCAGTTCCTCCTCCCTTGTTCTGCGATCAAACACACCATGGATTGGTTGGTGCTGACAAGTGCAGCAGCAGAGGTATGTGCACAACAGCTGAAATATGAAAGGTAGAGGCAGGCATGATGTCCAGAAGGAGAGGATATTTCACCCGCAGCAAATGAAATATCCTCTCCTGCAGGCGTGGTAGCATTCGCAGTCCATCTTCCGTGCCGTATTGCCTGTGAAGTCTGTGCTCCTGTGATTGTGTGCACTGACGAACCCCTTCTCCCATTGCCCTCTGCCACTGATGCTGTCCTCGCCATGGTAGGCTGTCAGCCAAGTCCTCGTCGTGGTTGCATGCGGTGTTATCCTCTCGAGGACAGGATACCTCTCGCAGTCGGCACAGAAGGTAACCAGCCAGACGCTCTCGCCTTGCTTCCCTTTCATGATCTAATCAGATTGATTACATTTCTTTGAGTAGCCCCCCTTTATTTAACCCACTCTTTGTTGTTCGATCTAGTCAATATCAAAAGTGAACCTGTACTTCATGACGCCATGTCTCCTGTTCACAAAGATAGTCTCAACCATCAACTGGAACCAGTTCAAAGCCTTCTGGCCCATACCCGTCTTCTACGCCCTTTTCTCCGCTATATCCTGGCTTGTCTCCAAGGTCGGATCCCGTCTCTTGAGATTCTCAGAAGACGAGGAAAAGTTTGTCATTGCATCGGTCCTATTCTCCAATACCAACACCTTACCGATAGCGCTGGTGCAGTCGTTGGCATTCAGTGCGGCTGGAGAACATCTTTTAAGGGACAAAAATGATACCAGGGAAGACGTTGCTGCCAGGTGAGATTTTTGGCGCGCATGTTATGATGTTTCTTATCTGATCCACGAAGCTAAAGTGTTGTCGAATGATTTTACATAGAGGAATCTCATACATCCTGTTTTACGCCATCTTTGGAAATTTGGTGCGATGGTCCTACGGATTCACGTTGCTGGTACCAAAGAAGCAGGAAGACAGCAAGGACAGTATTCCAGCACCATCTGTGCTGATCAATGTCGACGTGCCAGTATCGAGGGATGGCGATGCCGCCTTTGCTCCAACCAAAAGTCCCACTCCTGCGCCCAACACCACAGATTACTTGCAACCTTACTCCGCTGCACAGTCACACTCCCCTTCAGTGTCGTTCAAGAGTCCCACAGAATCGGACGGAATGAGAATAGCCTTGACAGCTTACGAGGGACTGCGTCAAGTGCTGACGCCTCCGCTGATTACTGCACTGATGTCACTCGTCATCGGGCTCGTCCCTGTACTTCACCACCTCTTCATGAGCCCTGATTCGATAGTTTACAGGTTCCTTGTACGTCCGATCGAGAGCTGTGGTGCTTCAGCTATCCCGATGATCCTGCTCTGCCTTGGCGCTCAGGTTGTCCACTTTGCAACTACGTCAACTGAGCCGTCAGCTACAACCTTGATCAAAGATGGAAAGCAGAGACTGAAGAATGCGAAGCCTCCTCCTGTACTTTCATCGCTGGAGCAGACTGGATTGGGTATCTATAATCCTAGCCCGGATGAATTCTCGAGCGGCGAGGGGAGAAACGGCCATGAATCGTCTGCTCACAGCCCGTACAACACTTGCAACAGCGATGAAGTTGAGACTTATGGCGGCGGCATCGCGGCTGCACGCTCTCACGCTTCGTCATCGGCTACTCTTCTTCAATACAACCAACCCATCTACATGACCTCGAACGGACGGCAAGGCTCGAGCTCGACTGCTTCAGAAGAGTCGGAGGAGGATAACGACGACCCTAACGAGACATCGCCACTGCTGAACTTGTCCAAATCAGCAAAGGAACCCCATCGCCTTATGCGTTGGGTCAGCCCAGTGTCTTTTATTTTGTTTGCAAGAATGGTCTTGGTACCACTAGTCTGTCTGCCCGCGATCATCTTCCACCCAGATAGTCTCTCACCAGTCTTGACGATGGACCCGACATTCTCCCTGACACTCGTGCTGATTGTGGCAGCTCCTACGGCCATCAACCTAATCCAGATGTGCCAGATCGATGGGTTCTTTGAGAACGAGATGGCTTCGGTGCTGTTCTGGAGTTATTGTGTATTTGGTGTGCCCTGCGTGCTCGGATGGTCCATGGTGGGTCTTTGGGCTGCAGCCCGAGAGTGATACTATTGAACAGTCCATGTATGACATCCCAAGTCTGGCACTTGTAAATATTGACATCCATGAACATAAAGGAAGTTCTGCGGTATATGTTATTAGTATTATCTTAAATGTAAATGAATGTATCGATCTTGATCTAAAATTTAAATGGCCTGGCCTGATTGCTTCGCCAGACTATAAAAAAGTCCTTGTCTTTTCATCAACGCGCTTGGAGAGCCATACTCTTCGACGCGTCCTCTTTCGAGCACTAGAATCTTGTCAGAGTCCATAATCGTCTTGATCCGATGCGCAATCGTCAAAATCGTGCGATCTTTGAATTCCTTGCGGATCGTCTGTTGGATCAGCTCGTCCGTCTCGACATCCACGGCGGCTGTAGCTTCATCCAATACCAAGATCTTGGTTTTGCGGAGTAACGCACGTGCCAAGCAGACCAGTGAGCGCTGTCCCACGGAAAAGTTCTCGCCGTTTTGAGCGACTTCATACGATAGACCACCAGAAAGGGATGAGATGTACTCCTTCAAATGCGCGCGCTCGAGAGCCTCCCAGAGCTCTATGTCAGTCGCTTGGGCGAATGGGTCGAGGTTATCGCGGACTGTTCCTGAGAAGAGGATGGGATCCTGAGGGATGATTGCGAGATGCTGACGGAGATGCTCTAATCCTACAGTCGAGATGTCGACCCCATCAATCTCAATCGACCCGCCATCCTCGTCGACCTTGATATCATCCAGCTCCACAGCCTTGGTAGACAAAGTATTTATGGCCTCCAAAGACTCCACAAACTGTGAGTCTGAGCCATTATGGCTGGCTTTGGCCCAATGACTGTTCGCTGCCTCAATGATTCTGAACAACGCCAACGTAAGCGATGACTTGCCTGCCCCTGTTCTCCCAACAACGCCAATCTTTTCAGCAGGAAGTACCTCAAAAGACACCTTCTTGAGCACCAAATCCATGCCCTGTCGATATCGTGTTGAATAATCCTTAAATACGATCCGTCCTTCAGTGGGCCAGTTTGTCGGCAAATTCCCGTCGGCGGGCAAGACCGCGGGGGCCTCTTCGTTCTTGTTAGAGTACTCTTGGATGCGTTCCACAGAGACCAGTTGGTTCTGGAGATCACTGTAACTCTTGATGAAGTACGTGATCGCAAAGGTCGCGTTCATTGCATACGACAATGCTAAGCCGGACATGGCCGGCCCCAAAGTCTTCCTCCCCAACACCGACAGCAGTGCCGTGGCGAATACAATCACAGCGCCGAGGAATTCGAGTCGGATGTGGAGCCAACGGCTCGTGATCGTGTACACAAAGTACGCGTTTGAGGAGCGGTCGGATTTGATAGCGTTTTGGAAGATGAGCCGATCATGAATTCGCATTGCTCGGATGGTGGACACACCAGAAAGGGTTTCGCCGAAATGTTGGTAGAGCGGGGATTTGGAGATAGAGTGGATTCGTTTGACCTGACGTGATGTGCGGACGTAAACGCGCTGGATTAGGAAATAGAAGATGGCGAGGAAGGGGATGACGGCGAGAAAGATGGGGACGGAGATAGAGATGACGATGAGGGTGCCGAGGACGTTGGTGAGGAAGAAGTAAACATCGCTGATGTTGATGGGGAGGAGTTCGTCGACATTGTCGATGTCTGAAGAGAATCGGTTTACAATTCTTCCTACACTGTAAGATTTATAGGTGTGAGAATACTTTTATGCATTGTCATCAACCCAGGCATTCAGAGGCATATTTTGTCAACACTTACGGCGTCGTGTCAAAGAAACTGCAATGACATTAAATTGAATAGCGTGAAATCTCAGCGTTAGATTGTGTTCCCAAAAAACAAAATCTGAAAACACGATTTTTGTATCACCCTACCTCATTGGAAGCCTGAGAACCCTTTCCAGGAGCGCATCGTGCAAAATGCGCGAGGACCGAACACCACCTCCAATGAAAACTGTCAGGTTTACACCCATATCCAGAGACGCGTAGAGCACGACGAGAGTAGCGTAAACCCCGAGAAATTTCCCGACAGAGGGCTGATCCCCTGTTCCTTCTTTGGATGCCCAGTCCTGTAGCCAAAGGTTGATTCCAATCTGACTGGCTTGCGACAGCACAAATCCCATGGCGCTCATGACTGAATATGTGTACGTTCTACGGTCCAAATGCGGTATTTACTTGGATTAGATCTCTGGGGTACACTCGGTGTTAGAGAGCAGATCATGAGTGTTGGGGGCGAGGTAACTTACGCTGCTTTGGCATAGTCTTTGAAAACAGCCCAACCGACGTTGCCCTGTGCTGCTTCTTCCTTCATGATCAATTCTGCACTATCGTCCTCCCTCTCGATCTCATCCTTCGTAGGTGTTACATCTACATCCTTTTCCTGCGTCATGCTGCCCTGGATTCCATCAACTGTAGCAGAGTCTTTCGTATTGCCACCGGCTCCAGTTTCGGTCACATCCCGAGTCTTCTTTTCGTGGACAGTGTACTCGTCAATGAGCTGCTGGAAAGATCCATCTGCGGCCATCAGATCTGCGTAGCTTCCCACTTCATCGATGGAGCCATCTCTGATAATGACAATCTGATCGGCGTCGCTCAAATGGTGAACGCCGTGGGTGATAAGCAGGCGAGCCTTGTCATTGAGCAGACCATTCGGTCCGATGAGATTATCCCAAAGATGTTGATCAACGTGCGCGTCTACTGCACTCAGAGGGTCATCCAGTAGATAAATATCCGCATTCTGGTATGCAGCGCGTGCTAACGACACTCGCTGCTTCTGACCGCCCGAGAGATTGATCCCACGCTCTCCGATTTCAGTCTGGTCACCAGCGGCGAGGATCTCGAGATCGGGAAGCAATCCTGAAGCAAACAAGATGCGGTCGTATCTCTCCTGATCGAAGGGCTTTCCAAAGATAATGTTTTCTCTGACAGTTGCATTGATGATCCATGCCTGTTGTGGTACATACGCACATTGACCACTGATCTGAACATGACCTTGCAGTTTGTACATGTCTCCAATGATAGCGCTCAGGAGCGAGGACTTGCCCTGCCCAACTCGACCCATGACAACCGTAAGACTGCCGAAAGGGGCTTGAAGATTGATGTCGGATAAGGTTGGACGATGATCCTTGCTTGAAGACTTCTCTCCATCCTCAGGAGGTGTTGTGCCGGGAGTTGCATTTAGACTATTCCATGAAAAGACACCATCCGTTACTTTGATCGCAGTGGATGGAGTATTGTTGCTGTTGTTTGCATCGCTGCTGGGAACAGACAGCATCACATCCGAGACTGGTCGCGATTGGTGCGGAGGCATCTCCAGATACTCAATCTGGGACTCATCAATTTCTTCCTGCAACAAAAAGCCTTGAATACGCTTGACGGCGATGTTAAGAGAGATACTTTGGCTGATAATCTCGGAGGCCCGTCCGATCGGTCTCGAGAAACGACCGAATAACGTGATACTAACAAACACCACCTGGGCGGACATCGTACCTCTGGTACCATTGGGGCCGCCGACTAGCGTGTAGACGATGAACGAGAGCAAGGTCATGAGCGACGGCATAGAAGAATACATGAACATCATCACCGCGATCGTGACTCCAATGCGCCTTAGGTATTTGAGTTCCTTCGTTCGATAAACATTCAACTTGTCTTGGAACGAACGTTCCCAAGAATACAACTTCACTGCTCGGATACCGGACAGGATGTCTGTCAAAAGGCGGACCCTTCCATCCATAGCCTCCAACTTATTGTCCTTGGCTTTGTTGAGTACTCGTGCAACCACGCCTTGAATGGGGATCACTAGGGCCACGACACCGAGACCGGTGAAAGCACTGGGACCCAGTTGGCGGTAGAGCAACCACATACCAAGAGCAATCTCAAAGGGTGCAGAGATGATCAAAGGCAAGAACATGACGGCCTGACTGACCCTGTCAGCATCGACGGACATATGGTTCGTGATCTCGCCTACAGTTGCCTCCCTTCTTGCGCCTGGCGAAAGTTTGAGTGACTTGCGATAGATCATTGACGTCAGGCCGGACCTGAGCTTGATGCCCAGATTAGTTCCTAGCTGATATAATTGTCCGCTGGCCATAGAAGAAATGATCGCCGTTGCGAACATGCCCACTGCCAAGATCAGACCCAACGATGTCGATTGCGGTTGATCTGTCGAATAGGATGCCATGAAATTAAGGATAACATCCAAGAGGATGGGTTGAACATAGTCCATGATCGATTCTGTAAGGGCAAAAATGATGATGGGTAACCAGGACCAACCCCCAGCTTTGAGGATGACCCAGAGCAAAGACGGGGTCTTATTGGCGAGTCTGCGTTTTTGGAGATGACGAACCCACACTACAGAGACGAATTCGTAGCTACGAATGGTTTGGATCTGGCGAGGCATCATGTTAGCAATATCGTCGTCGTCCAGCTGTCGCCGGTAGCCGAGCGAGATGGTGTGCTGCATAAAGTGGAAGCAGAGACGCGAGAAGAGGTTGGATTGATCATAAGCTGTTGGTTTATCCCACTCCTCGATTGCTGCGTCTGTGGAGACATTGTTGGAAGAAGACGAAGGAAATGGTGGTGATGATGATGACAACGCTGATCGGGGCCAGGTCTCAGCGACGAATCCACAGCCAAGAGCACTGAAGAAGACGCAGAACGAAATGAACTGGGGCTGTGCAGCGAGGGCAAGGTCATGCATGGTACGGATACTGATGGCAGAGGTGATTAAACAGACGACATAGAAAGCGAAGATGTGGGTTGAGGATCTGTTATCGAGCCTGTTCTCTAAATCGTTCAGTCCTGCTGCCAGTATCTATTCGTTGTCAATAACCAAGCTAAGTGACATGGTTCTGTGCTTACACACCAGCCGTAGCGGCAAGTAGAGCGAAACATACAATGCGCAGAGAAAGACTTACCCACGCCATCAGCAGTGACGCTGTTCCGAATAAAGACGAGGGTAAACTGCTGTTATCATCGTACCCCCCCTCCTGCAAGAGCTGGACGATCCGCACGACAAGTGCTGCGCAGGCGGTCAACATGCAGACTGCCGAAGTCCAATACGTACATCGGCCCCAAGGAAGCAGACGCGGTCCTTTGAGGAGCTCCTCATTGCCAAGTAGGTGGTAAGTTCGTGCAATGAACAGTAAGATGGCCAGAGACGATGGTAAGCCGAGCAGGATACTATGCGTATGGAGAGTAAACAGATAGACAAACGAGTCAGAGACTGAATAGAGTTGTACGTTTCGCACCAGAGTACAATGAAAGATTTACGTGTTATCGAAGCAGAGGGTGAGGTCGGTTCTGGTATCGCTAGTC
This sequence comes from Dissophora ornata, assembly GCA_025201705.1. Classification (NCBI taxonomy): domain Eukaryota; kingdom Fungi; phylum Mortierellomycota; class Mortierellomycetes; order Mortierellales; family Mortierellaceae; genus Dissophora; species Dissophora ornata. Next base: position 19,087 of record MU616984.1, read on the forward strand.
GGACCCTGGTGAAATGAGAGACGCAAACACAGACGAAGTGAGAACTGTTGGAACGGGGTTTCTCGAAGCAACTGCGTTTGTTCTGGAAGACAAGACCTGACATACCCATCCTTCAGAGTTCCCGCAATAGGTGGCACTCATGTTGGTGTGCCCTCCTTTCTCTCAAAATATAGAGGATGAGAAGCTGAAGACTGTTTGCACTGAAGGCTGATGAATGCTATGGAGGAAGTAAAAGGGTGAAAACAACGCCAGGGTCTCTTAGTTGGTTTTATGGCCCTTTTTTTTTGTTTGTTTGAAATGCCCGGGTTGAAATAAGTTTGGTGAACCTTGTTCTAGAAGCGAAGCTGCGGAATCTGGCAGAAAAAAACTCCAATTGAAACGGAGCGATGGGCGGCACTCAGCCCGCATTTTTTTCTCCACTTATAGTTTCTCACAAGAAAAATAGAGTAATAACTGTCCAGGACCTTGGAGTCAAGCCGTCACTGGTTCTCATTTATGCCCTTCTCCAGAGTTCATAGTCGATTATCCGGGGAAGAGGGGGCTTGCCATCTTGGGGGCTCAATTGCAGTCCTGGATCGACACCATATCAGAAGAACAAATTTACGATCGTCGTCATGTATTCGCACCATATATGACGCGCATCGTACTTTCCGCTGTTGTTTACACAAAGCGACTGTGCGAGCAGGTGAACAAATTCGACTTTTCTGGCAACAGCCCAGAACAGCCCCTCTATTCACCGCGCAACGCATTTATTTACACAGGAGCCTGCATGCAGTCTTTTATTTCCTTCTCTACATTTCAATTGCCGACTGTAGGCGGCAGCTCTAATGATGCGAGATCTCTCCAGCCTGTTCCGCCAGACTATGAAATAGACCCTTTCGGCGCAACAGCGTAGCTGGAGTATCGTACTCTTCCACCTGTCCCTTATCCAACACCAAAATCTTGTCAGAGTCCATAATTGTCTTGATCCGATGCGCAATCGTCAAAATCGTTCTATCCTTGAATTCTTTGCGGATCGTCTGCTGGATCAAGTCATCTGTCTGGACATCTACAGCAGCCGTGGCCTCATCCAAGACCAAAATCTTGGTCTTGCGGAGTAAAGCGCGCGCCAGGCAGATCAATGACCGCTGTCCCACCGAAAAGTTCTCGCCGTTTTGTGCAACCTCGAACGACAGCCCTCCCGCCAATGAAGAGATATGATTTTTCAAATGCGCACGTTCAAGGGCAATCCAGAGCTCTGCATCCGTCGCTTCATGGAAAGGATCGAGGTTGTCGCGCACAGTCCCTGCAAAGAGGGTAGGGTCCTGAGGGATGATTGACAGGTGCTGACGAAGATCCCTCAATCCTAACGTTGAGATGTCGACCCCATCAATCTCAATCGTCCCACCATTGATCAACGATCCCTCACTACTGTCTTTCGCCGAATATTGTTCTTGCGCACTGGCGCGTGCCCAATAAGAGTCTGCGGCCTCAATAATACGGAATAAAGCAAGCGTCAACGAAGATTTTCCTGCACCAGTCCTGCCGACCACGCCAATCTTTTCAGAAGGCTGGATTTCGAAGGAGACATCCTTGATGACCAGATCGAGTCCCTCGCGATACCGAGCCGAATAGTTCTTGAAGACAACACTACCCTTCTTGGGCCAGTTTGGAGGTAACTTCGCACCGGTGAACTCGGGTGCCTCGGTGTGCTTGTTGCTATACTCGTGGACACGTTCGACCGATACAAGATCCGAAGCCAGATCGCAATACGAGCGCAGAGTCCAGATCACATTGTATGTTAATGACAATGTGTTGCTAAGCGCCAGTCCTGCCATGCTGGGACTCAGGGTGTCCTTGTTCAGCACGGCCAGTATAGTTGCAGCAAGAACCGTCAAGGAAGTCAATCCCTCCAAGCGGATGTTGATCCATCGGTTCATCATTTCTGAAGCATAGTGTGCGTTCGCGGATCGATCAGACCGAAGAGCATTTTCATCTATGAATCGGTTCGTGAGGCCCATGGCCCGGATAGAAGAGAGACCGCTCAAGGTCTCGTCGAAGTGTTGGTAGAGAGGCGACTTAGATATAGATCCAAGACGCTTGAGCGTGCTGGAGGTTTTGATGTAGTATCTTTGAATAATCACGTAAAGGATTCCGATGAAGGGGAGAATGAAGACAAAGGCTGGAGTGGCGAAAGTGAGAATCGAGAGTGTTCCGATCAGGTTGAAGAGACAGGTCAGGAAAGAGATAAAGCTCTCGGGAACCATTTCATCAATGTCTGATATATCGGACGAGAATCTGTTTAAGACACGTCCTTGGCTATTTAATTGAGGAAGTTCAGGAGAATGTTAAGTAAGATATGTTTGTAGGAATAGCTAATCGCTTAAAGTTTAAAGCTTTGACTTACGGAGTGACATCGAAGAAAGACATTGGAAGCCGAAGGACGCGTGCAAGGACGTTGTCGTGAAGGACCTCTGAGGCCCTCACACAAGCGTGAACGTTGACAACGTATGTCAGCCAGACGTCTACGGCCATGTAGATTAACATCAGAGCAGCATAGATGATCAAAAAGTAGTACAAGGTGTGAGTAGTTGTCTCAACTACTTGGGTCCAGTGCTCCAACCAAAGGGGAATCCCCAGCTGAACCACCTCCCAAAGAGCGAAGAGCAGGATCGTGATAAACAAGTAATGATATGACCTAGCGTGCAATAAGTGAGCAGTAGGGTTAGAACACTCAGCCTTCGATGTATATGTTCGTAAAATTCTGCGGCAGTTCCTTACATGGCTTCACAATAGATCTTGAAAGTGTCCCAGCCGACAACCCCTGACTGAAGGTCCTCCTTGCCAACTAGTTCACCGTCCGTCGCTTCGTTTACTACTTCATCTGGACCTTGTGACAAATCTTCCTCGGCGACGACAGTTGAACTTGATGCATTCTGGTGCTTCTTCTTGCTCGCATGGCTTACTGAGAACTCTTTGATCAAGCGATGAAAAGCGTCCTTGGCGTTCATTAGTTCTTTGTAATGTCCTGCTTCCTCGATCTTGCTATCCTTGAACGCCAGGATGTGGTCCACACTCTCCAAGTGGTGGATACCGTGGGTGACCAAGATACGCGTTTTGTCTTTCAGCAAGCCGCTCGGTCCGATAAGGTATTCCCAGAGGTGCTGATCAACATGCGCGTCTACTGCGCTCAGAGGATCATCCATCAGATACACATCCGAATCCTGGTACGCTGCGCGCGCCAACGACACTCGCTGCTTCTGACCGCCCGAGAGGTTGATTCCACGCTCTCCAATCTCAGTCTGGTCACCAGAAGTGAGGATATCGAGATCGGGAAGCAATCCTGAAGCAAACAAGACGCGATCGTATCTCTCCTGATCGAAGGGCTTTCCAAAGATAATGTTTTCTTTGACAGTTGCATTGATGATCCATGCCTGCTGTGGCACATAGGCCACTGACCCATAGACTTTGACTGTTCCTTCACGCTTGTACATATCACCTATGATGGCGCTTAGTAGGGATGATTTGCCCTGACCAACTCGACCGACGACTGCAGTCAGAGATCCACGAGAAAATGATACGTTAATATCGACTAATGCTGGCGCACTGTTCTTGGAATTGTCTGCAGCCAAAAGCGCGGTAGTCTCGCTCTCTTCCTCTTGCTCACTATCGCTGTCTTCAGCAACGGCAGCAGTAACACCGTTGACGAGCTCACTGTTCCAGGCAAAGGTCGCATTCTTGATCTGGACCAACGGCACGTTGGTATCCACGGGGACTAGTGGGTTGCGCTCAGTCGCCAACGCGTCTAGTTCCTCCTTCAACAAGAACTTTTGGATACGACGACTGGCGACGCGAAAACCGATTGTGGTCTCCATAATAATAAACATGGATCCAACGGGTCTAGTCAAAAGCGCGAATAGACTCATGCTGACAAACACCACTTGAGCATTCATCTCTCCACGGCTGAATCCAGGGCCTCCGACTGTGGCGTAGACTGCAAAGGAAATAAAGGCCATGAACAAAGGCAGACAAGTGAAGATGATCGAGAGGAAGGATGTGACAACGCCAGATTTACGGAGGAGTTTGATCTCTTCAGCGCGGCAGGAGCTGACCTTCTCCTTAAAGGCTGGTTCATAGCCATATAGCTTGATGTTCTTGATGTGAGAGAGGAAGTCGCTCATGAGAAGGACACGGCTGTCCATGGCTTCGAGCTTGTCATCCTTGGCTTTGTCAAAGAACTGACCGGCCCAGCCCTGGATAGGCGTGATCACGACGATCATGAAAAGGCCGCAGAACACTGACCATCCCAAGATGTTATACACTGGCAGGGGGCAAGAGAGGAGGAAGGAGAGTGAATAGTCTATCAAGCATGGCAGATGCAGAAGTGCATCCTCGAGTGTTGCGTAACTTACGCATGGTGGTTGCAACCACAATTTCAAATGGAACAGAGACCCAACCGGGGATCCAGGAGAGTTCCTTGGTCCACCTCTCTGCATCCGTCGACATGTGGTTGGTGATCGATCCTGCTGTCGCATTATTTTTGCTGTTTGGCGACAAGACCAGGGCCTTGCGATAAATCATAGCAACAAGCCCGCTTCGGATCTCCAGCCCGAGCTCCGCAACTTGTTTGTAGTGAACACCCATCAAGATTGAGACCGCGACACTCACAAAGAACATTCCCAATGCTAGAATCACGCCTCGGGCTTTGGGAACGTCCTTGCCGTCCGACTCGATATACACCAAGATCTGCTTGATTAGCACTGGTAGCAAGAACTGGAGGGCAGAAGCCATCAATTGGACCCCTGCGGCCGCAATAAATGGCCATAAGAAGGTCGTTCCGATGACACGAATCAGACTGGGAGTCTTGATATTCTTGGGGTCGCTGTTCTCCAGATTTGCGACTTCCGCAGCTCGTTTGCTGGCTTCCCAGTTCACGGCAAGTTGGCGGTACCCATACTTAGTCTCGATCTTCCGGGGCATGATATCTTCGATATCATCGAGCGATAAGGGTCTTTTATAACCCTGGGAAATGAGCGGCTGCATGTAATGAAAAGTCCACCTCGAGAACAAGTTGGCCTTGTCATGCTCGTTTGTATTGCTCAGCAATTGGACACGAGTGTGTCCTCGAGGAAGGGCCTCAAACACAAAGGCGGTGGAGATGGCAGCAAAGTACGCATGGAAGCATCGCAGCGAGATGTCATCACGATGATCCTCTTGTTGTGTGTGCTGTGAGTACAGAAAAACGATCGCCTCAAAGACCGAGTACAGCTCATAGAAGAACATATGACTGCTGGACCGGATATCGTAGCGCGACTCGAGGTAGTTGAGGCGAATGGCGAGCAGCTACAATCGCACACCCCGTCCAGATTCCAAAAAAACAAGTCCAGATCCATGGTGAGCTTCATGCGTCTCTCACTACATGACTCCCTCTACATAAAATCGCTGTTCGTTCCCTCTTACCAGAGCAACCACCTGTGTTACGACAGCAAAGAGAGCAGATGGGTATTCCACAGCTGTCCAAGTGTGAGCAAGGATCAAGGCGACGATTGCGCCCGCAAGTGCCAATTGACTGGGCCAGTAACCAAATACGTGCCCGATGCCATGAGGGATCCCATTATGGCGCAGATATGCTGACCTAGAGAGGAAGAAAATCCCGGCAAGGATGGCAGGGGTGCCGAGCAAGGCAGTGTTTTGAAAACAAGGCGTCAACGAAATCCCGTTCTCGTTCAATGGGCCCTGAAATATTGTATATATTCATCATTAGGCTGAATTGTCGCCTGGTGTTTGAAACTAAGTGGATTAGCGAGGATCATGAGGCTTACCCATCCCTGGGAATCACACCAAGATAATCCCATGGCTAATGTGAAAGTAGCAATGCCGAGGAGGGAGTGACAGAAGGAGCAGAGGAGAAAGGGGACGTCAAGAGGCGATGTCTTTATAGCCCATCTGAAGGTCTATGAAAGACCTTTGGTATGATAGATTTCCGCAGCTTTAAGATTTCCGCAGTTATAACTTGGAGGGCACATTGGACCAGAAACATACGCATCTCGCCGCAAGTCTTTGTACCTTCGTCCATTAAAGTGTTCGTCGACACAGATCGGAGTAAACACTCATTGAAAGAAGACCACAGATTAACAATATTGGCTAAACCCTTGCAGCGGCGTGCCTCCATTTTTCATTGCTCCATGGCTGCGGCGCATATCTTGCGTGATGTAATTGGCAGATTGAACACAGCTGAAAAACCTTAAATGACAGAGCAGATTTGTCTCTTAGAAAACGGGTCTATGCAATTTAGTGTGTTTTCCTCAGTGCATGGCGTTTTGTATTTTTTCGAGACAGATTTGTAACCTTGCTTTCAGAAGGTCTGTTTCTCGAGCTCCAAGTTTCTCTTTTTTATTTATTTATTTGGAATTGGCTGGTACTATCAACGCGAGGAGTTCCATAGAAACCCAACCCAGGCAGTACGCTGGCTGACACGAACAGCAATAGCTCGAACTCCGTCAAGAAGTGCAACGGATCTCTGCCGTCCTTGCTGCACAAGCACCACCACATCACCACTACCCTCACTATCCGCAAGGCGCTCCACATTATCCACCCTCATCCTACCAAGCACCATATCCAGCACCATACCTAATACCTTACCCCACCTCCTACACAGCGCCCTCCCCGCACCATCCTCCTCCAAACCAGCATTACCATATTCCTGCTCAACCGTCACCCACTCAACAAACGCGTGCTCCCGCCCCTCCTGTTCTTCCACAACCGCCTGCCTCACATACAGCGAGTCATCCCTTCCGCCCATTACTAACCACAAATGCGACACCGACTTCATGTTGGCAATCACATCCTATCTAAGTGGAAGCCTACGACAGAGCACGCAACCGAGTCAGGAATCGCCGCCAATCCAGCGAACACCGGAAGGGCTACCTAAAGCAAGATTCAAGGTAGGCATGGAGAAAGCGCACGGGAACTTTTGTTTGACGGCACAGCGGGTCTGGGATGAGCATCAAGAGTATCTGAAATATAGAGCGGTGCATGGAAAGGCATTAATGTTGGGACGAGAAAGAAAAGAAGCGGCTCAACAACAGAAAGAGGATTATCGAAGAGCTGGAAGCAATGGTGCGGGGTGACCATCCACCCGCGAGAACGATTTGAGGAGGCGGTACGCGAACTCCAGAAAGTGGAGCATGAGAACGCCGGCAGTGATTTCAACCGGTCAACAGTTAACCATGGTTAAGACTGAATCCCACGTCGGTTAACTTGACCGACATATCTATTTGACCGATGGTTAACCGTCAATGGGTACTTGTTCGGTTAACCATCTGTGGTAACTTATTCGTGAACCACGGGATACCGGTTCACCAGTCAACCTAGCGTCTCTCTCACACACACTCTCTCATGTAGTTGCCGTAGTTCGACTTCATTTTTAGGCTAATACAGTATGCTTGGAGCGAATGTTGGTATGGTGGTGTAAGCTAGTTGTATGGTCCCTGAAAAAAAGACTATGGTATGGCCTCTGCAAAGCGCATAGTTGCAAAATACGATGTCGCTCACCGTGTCGTCAGAGATGCGATTGCGCTTGTCCGTACACACTCGTCCAGAGAAACCAAACATGCGCTCGAAAGCAACAGAGGTTTTAGGGATAGCTAGGTACTTTCCTGCTAACTGGGCCATCATAGGTGGTGGTCCGGATCCTGATTGAATGTGGTGTGCTGTGTATTCTCACAGATCTCTGGCGCTTACGAAAGAAACCGCGGTGAGAGGCGATCCCAGGTCAGGCTGCAGCTTTCTGGAGCTTATGGTCACGTCGATGGACCCTACTCACAGTGGCGGCAATGCCACTTCTAGAGGCAGTGCCATGAACAATCGCGCACTGTCTTTTAAAAAATCGCCATGAGCTACTAGAGGCGTGGCATCACCTTGAAGACTGAGGACAGTCATCAGCCTCTAGTAATCACAACAAATACAGGGAGTGGGCCTACCACAGCTTGATGTTGGCTCTCCCGGAGGCCGGCAAACAATCTAGCACACAAACTATAAGTATTGCTGATATACCATATTCGACAGCACAAGGATAACTTGGCGTATGCGATGCTGATGCATGTTCAATGTCGCCACACGGTGACTCTCACGCGGACTTTCGGATTGCGGATAGCTTTCTGGATCTGGATATCCGCCATAGGGAATCTTCGCTGCGTCTTTTCTCTTTCTCTTTGGGATACAGTTTGAACAACAGAGGTCACGGTTTAATAAGGGGATTGAATTAAAAACTATCATTGGAATCCTTAGTAATCTTAAGAAAAAAAGGACAAAAACCAGGACAGGACTGTACCGGCTATCAACCGAGTTGACCAGTTAACCAGTTAACCGAATTGACCAGTAACCGAATTAACCAGTTGACCGAATTAACCAGTTAACCGAATTGACCGGAAAACTTCAACGCTGTTAACATAGTTTGACCGGCTAAAATCACAGTGATTTTAACCGGCGAATAGTTAACCACGGCTAAAGTTAACTGTTGCTGCAATTAACTTGACTGAACTTTTTTCTTGACCAATCTCTGATTAGCAGTGGTTAACCAGTTGATAAACCGTGGTTAACTGATTGACTGTGATAAACTACGGTCAAATGAAAGATCATCAACAAGGCTAAAATATCTGCATGGTGTCTACGGACATGATGGAGTAGATGGGAGGAGCTAATACCAGTTGAGTAGGTCTTGCCCCAGAGAAGGCACGGAACAGGAAGTCCTTGACGACGCATAGAGGTATCAAAGAAATGATGCGTTGGCATGGTAGTAAGACTGAATCTTGTAGGAATAAGCTGATTAATGTTCAAGCGCTCGGCGTCAATTGTGGCCTGCGCTCGCTGTTTGCAACAGGTATAAGCCCCAGTCACCAGGACACTATAAAAGTAGCGCTAGAACACCCTCAAATAAAGACAGCTTGTTTCTACTGCAGACACCTGCTCATACTATTGCATGAACTTTGTTAGCTTACCTGTACATATAGACTCAGCTCGCCTTATCAAATCACGACGCATTGTTCCTAAACCCTGTCCCTTGTCCCTACTCGCTGTCTCTGCCTATTCCAATAGCACCGGGACTGGCGAATATTCAGAGACCACTCAATCTCTGCGGATAAAATGATAGCCCTTGGGGTGCGTGGTACCTATTTCGGCCGGTCTACATTTATCTTGGCAATTGTGGTCGAAGTCAATTCAAGCATTTATTTCGCCTTTTCTGCTTTGTCCTGATAAAAAAGAATAGAGTACACATAATGGAAATGGAGAATGG